>CM046835.1:6908067-6990567 GCA_025618425.1 Heliocidaris tuberculata | reverse complement strand
AGATATTCGTTTGATATTTTATTTGCTATCGTTGATTTTCTTAAAAGTGTTCGGACACTGGATCAACCACCATACACACTCGATGGCCGGTGGCTTATTTCACGAGATGGCCAATTCGGGTTTATAAAAATGATACCAATCACATTATTGATAGCTCAACACCTAGTGAAGTGAATCCCATGCAGCACCTAGACCGAAAATTCTGTCTCTCGTTTGTTAGCTCTTCACTTGGAGACAGAAACAGTCGTATCACTCTGCTGTGCAAACCGAATACACATTGACTTACACACTAATAAAAGTTTGAATACGGCTGCAAGATTTTCAAACATAGAATACCTTGGACCCTGAATTACCTGAAAAAGGAGCTTTAAACGGATTATTCAGTCAAATTGATAAGTTGAGCCGATTCCTTAAATAGTAGAGCCTAGGCCTAACCAATTCAATAATAATATCAAATTAAATTGTAAGTTTAGTTTTTCAGGGTTACACCATGTAATTCTTTCAAGGAATAAGAGCCCTGAAAAGGGCTGGTGAGCTCCGCTAAGAGCTCTGTGGTTCTCAACGTTTCAATCAGTATGCTCTGATCGTCATCAGGAGAATCATTTTGATGACAATCAGAGCATACTGATCGAAACGTCGAGAACCACAGAGCTCTTAGCGGAGGAGCTCACCAGCCCTTTTCAGGGCTCTTATTCCTTGAAAGAATTACATGGTGTAACCCTGAAAAACTAAACCTACAATTCAGTATCTCCACCATGAAAGTGTCGCTGATACTTCACTAAATATCAAATTATTGCGATTTTTCCAGCTACTCGTCGGCGCGTACATGTAGTCTTCTAAGTGAAGAGCTAACGAACGAGGGACAGAATTTTCAGTCTATGAAGAACCAGCTTCATTTCACATGTTTAAATTCAGGTTCGGTGTTGTGTCTGGTACTACTAGTTTTGCCCCAACACCAACACCAGCTTTCAACACCGAACTTGAATTCCCCCAATGTGTGGGGCTCAGCCCAAGCCAAGGTTGGTTAGCTGATCATGTCAGAAAAAAATCAGCTGCGATGATACGTACCAGTACCGTGCAGTCCAACGTTACTAGACCACCATGTCATTTGTCAACTAAGTAAGACGCTCTCCCCAAAACAGGAAATTTGGTCAAACTCATTTCTTTTTTTGCACTGCTACTCTGCTCACACTTATCATGCGAGGCAGAAGGTACCAAGTGAGAGGTTATCTCCAATAACCTCGCATAAGTGGAGTAAATGCGAGGTGATATATTATTATTAACTCTCAACAGAACTGAATTAGAGATAGAGGTCTAGATCGACTCTACATAGATGATCATCTAATTCCAGATTTTTTTTCTTCTTGTGAACATTCCTTATGATACTGAAAACATGGTAGAATATTGCCATTTTGGTTTGTACAGACAGTTTGAATGACCATTCGAGCCCACTCACGGAACCCTCACTACAGTATGTGGGGCTGTGTCAGTTTCAGCGGCGGTCATGACCTCTAAGTTGAAGAGGTAAAAACACCAATATAATCATCAAAATTTTGAGAAAATACTAAATCAAGTGAAATTTTCAGGCTGTTTTGGGCCGGCATCCTTGCTCCTTTCCAGCACATATATGTGCTAGAGATCACACACTTGCTATATGGGAGGCAATTCCTCACGGTATGAAGGTACAGAGTGCGAGGTTATCTCCAATAACCTCGCATACATGTAAGTGTGAGTGATTCGAGCCTTGCAATGTCGATCGCATTACGATCACAATCGATCAGCAATACACCGACTGTACTACATGTATTACGCTTTTCTCAAGGCCTCCTACTACGGCATAATGTTGTCAATGTGGTTATCGCAAGTGAATCGAGCTAAACGGAATACTTGTGTAGTGAACGCACAGCGCGCGTGTTCGCCACTCACACTTACAATGTATGCGAGGTTATATTGAGGTTGTATTAACCTCACCCAACAGACGTGCCGTAACTGGGGATTTTTACAATGGGGGATTCACAACCTAGTTTGGCCATCCTTTTCTTCATTTAACAAAAAAATTGGACTCAATGTGTACGCTAGTACATTGCAAGCAGCAGAAATTAAAACAAAAAACAAAAAAACATCAATAAAGGGGACAAAACTTACCGGTTTTCCATCTTTCCTTGGTTATGAAGCAAGACCTATCAAAGGGAATAGCCCTAATGGTGGAACCAAGTTTCATGATGAGAACATGGTTCCACCATAAGGGTTATTCCTTTTGATAGGTTTTGCTTCATATTATAGGGCCTGAGGTATAAATTTTTTAATACCAAGTAATGACCATATATATCATGCATCTTTTCGTTCTTTTCTTTGAACAATATTTTTGCACTGTAGATCATCAACTACATGTATACAACATGAGTGTTTCTTCAGCTAACCCAGCCACACCTTATACCAGAGCAGAGTTTTTCAATGCCTGCACAAGTGTTCTTGAGGGTCTAAACTGTCTACAAAGGCAGCAAGCTGTCATAGATGAGAGGTCGTGGGAAGTGTTGAACCGTTTGGGTCAGATGGTCAGTGACCTTCGACCTGACGTCAAACAGAATAAAGAGTACTGGGTGGATGGTCCACTTGTGAGATGTGAGTAATTAACTGGATAGAGTGTATATTATTCCAGACAAAACACTATTTGTTAGGAGACAGGAAATTTATGAGATCATAACAAATATCAACTGTTATCCTATCTTAAGGATCTATCACTTTTATTATTGGTTTTAACTTTTGGACTAAAAAGAATTGAATATCAATAATGATTTAGTATTTTTTTAAATTCTTAAATCAAAGAGTAAAAATTGCCAAATTTGTACATTTTCCTACAGATATTATGCAATTTAGACTAAAAGTGCCATTGTCTGTATTGAATTACTCCTCCTTAATGTTAACATTCTTAGTTATTGTGATTGTAATCCTACTGCTTGTTGAATGAAGTTTAATTTTTCCAACCTATTTATATCAGTTATGACAGCAAATGTGCTAAAAGCCAAGAGTGTCTTACAGGAGATGAAGAGAACGTGTAGTCAACAGAGTGCAGCTACTAATGGAAAGGAGTACATTGAAAGACATGTGGCACAGCATGTTAAAGATATCAACACTGCACTCGAGGTAAGAGACAAAATGTAGTGATAATCAAGTGCACATATGTGCAATTGTTCATAGTTGACACTTGGCAATCTGCAACATATCTGATGTCAACTTAAATTAATGTGTTTCAGTTACCTTAAAGATCAAAATGAATCATTTAGAAAAGAGTTGAATAGTTCAGGAAGAATTTTCCAGATGTTTGAAAATGTTTGAACCATCAAAGAGAGAGATGATTATGCAGGCTGTCTACATGTAGTTCAAAAAATGAAAGAGTAGCTGTAAGGAAATTGAACTGGTTGATCATCTCTTCTGTACATTGGTATCTACGTATTAAAGAAAATATGTTACAGGTGTAAGGGTAATGATGTTTCTGTTGTTTAGGATAATATGGTTTGTTGTTTGATGCATTAATATATCCGTTCACAAATGTCTCATTTGCACTATTTAATGCATTTAAAGGCAGCCAGTATCTGCATGTAGGCACAGTCTTCAAAGTGATTCATGTTTCAATTATGGTTATGATTATGATCAATGCCTTGATACTCTTTTTCAAATACAAATTGTACACAATTCTAATGTGTAGAACAGGTAATAGAATTTGGATGATAATTTCTCTTTGAATAGGAACTGGAGACATACCATCAGCAGACCTTATACAGAACAGATACAAAAGGGATTGATACCGGTGTACAACAGAGGATGCACACCATCGGACAGGGACCTACTGAGATGACTGCTGGAGGATTAACAACAAAGTAGGTTTCTTAACCTCTTATCTCCTACAAGATGAAATCATATCACTGCACTTTCAAACAGCTGTCAAGGATACTACATGTATTGTATTGCCATTTTAGTTTTCTGATTTAGGACATTTTCCAAATTTGGTCAATGCATATTTTCTAGCCTTTCAGAGACAATGAAAACAATACCACATATTCTCTTCTATGCATTGAACCCTCATAATGACAGAGACATAGAGCAATATTGTATTTACCATTCCCTTTTGTGATTAATACAGCACACATGAGAAAGAGTATCACTATTTAAGTTGAATGTCTGTTGATGATATAATCATTGTAACTGTATTCTTTTCTATTATTTTCTTCATTTATGTTTCCCTCCCTCTCTCTGTTGAATTTTCTGTCCGTCTGTCTTTATCGCTTTCTCTCACATTATGTGTGTGTGTGTGTGTGTGTGTGTGTGTGTGTGTCTCTCTCTCTCTCTCCCTCTCTCTTTTCTCTATAGCTCCATCCCTCCATCTTTCCCATTCATGGTACTTTTCAAATAAAGTGCTACATACATCTGTCTTTCTCTCTTTGTGTCTCCCTGTTTGTATTATTATAGTTGTTATGAAACATCATTGAAATGCATCTATAATGTTTGTTTTTTTCCTTTGCCACAGCCCCCCAACAAAAATCAGCTTAGAACCAAAAGGATCAGAAACATTCATGAAAGATGTGAATGAAGCTAAGATTGCAACATCTGATTCTTACCCTGGAACCAGCTCACATCCGATGGTAAGTTTTGTCCAAGTTTGCCTTCTGTCTTTGTAGCTTACACAATGATGGATTGTTCTTGATATTAGGACATACATGTACATGTATATTTTCACTTCTTCAGTGTGAGGAAAAAAAACAACACAAAAGTGGTTATACAGGGAAAACTCAACATAACGAGGTCGGCTATAACGAGGTGGGCTATAACGAGGTAACAGCTATGACAATTATTGTGTCAGTCCCAAATTTACTTGCGTACAGTGGCGTATTTAGGGGGGGGGCAATCCCTGCCCGTGTCCCCCCCCCCCACCCCTTTTGAAAGAAAAGTATGCATTTGTGCCCCCTCTTTGTGATTGTGTCCCCCCTTCCCCCCATTTAGAACAGAAAACCTTTTTTTTTTTTTGCTTGTCAGATAAGTATGGAGGGAAACTGGACCTCATTCCCCCCCCCCCCCCCTCCCCACCACTGAGCAACATTTAGAGAGCTGGCAAGACCAGAAAAATATGGATCTCCCCTCAAGCAGTTTCCCAAAGTTAACAATTCACCATTTGTGTGCCCCCCCTCTTCTCCAAAATCCTGGATTCGCCCCTACTTGCGTGTAATTGTATGGCAGCACGAACCTTTATAGCGAGGTTAGCTATAACTAAATATCGGCTATAACGAGCTAAATCTCGTGCCTCTAAAACAAAGACAGATTTGTAATCACTCCCGTTATAACGAGCAAGCAAATTACACTCCACCTCAAATGGACAAAAATCGTTCAGCTGGAGAATCTGCACATACAAAAGCATATAGTAAAGAGATATCAGGGCGATGCGAAGCGGGTTGCATCTTTTTATTCATATCACACACAGCGCAGGGAGCGTCTTTTTATTGGTGTCACAGCACAGGGAGCGTCTTTTTATTGGTGTCACAGCACAGGGAGCGTCTTTTTATTTGTATCACAGCACAGGGAGTGTCTTTTTATTTGTATCACAACGCAGGGAGACCTGCCCTTGAAGTATGAATGAGACCTTTTTTCATACCATGAGTATGCGTTATGCTGACAGTACAAGCACAGTCCCGATATGTCCAGAAGTGTAATGGACTTAACTCTTAGTCAGTAACTTAGCTGAAAATAATGCTTTTAACGCATTTTCCGAAATGATTGGATATTTTATTAGCTAATTCAGATCAAGAATTAACATATTGTTAATGCCTTCATATCAGTGTACATGTGTACATGTAGAATCTAGTCCCATATGTATATTTTTTTGTATGTTCTGATATAACGAGATAACGGCTATAACAAGGAAAATCCTTTGGTCCTGACAGCCTCGTTGTATCGAGTTTCCCCTGTATAAATATCTTTTAAAACATAATGAAAGAGGACATGAAGCATACAGGTATACAAACAAGTAATCAACAAGAGTTAGATGCAGATATGTAATCTTCATCCCTGATTCCTGTACAAGTAATCAATATTGAATTTCCACACTCTTACTGACCAAAATACTACTTTTAGATCGTATAGTACTTCCAAATTTTAGAATTACAAAGAAGAAACTATACTCTTTCGAGAAATGGTTTAAAAAAAACTCTGAAATTTGACCATGCTGACTGAATACACTTTTAATGAGCTCTAACTGAAAATCACACCATGTTAAAGTGTAGTCAATGTATGCTGACTGGTACTGTAGTTTTTTGGTGGCTTTGTGTTGCCCGGTCGCATAAAGTGTATTTATTGCCTTTTTCTGATGATCATCCCCAAAATGATAATGATTACATAATAACTTTTACTGGGTAAATTAAGTTATCTTTACAAAATTTTAAAAAGTCATTTCATTATTAAGATTTTATCTTCAAATTATATAAGAGGCTAGTTGATGCACCTGTTAACCCATTGGTTATGGGAATTTGGTTATTTCTGTATTTAGTCAAGGGGAGTAAGACAATGTAGTATTCAACAAGATAATTCTTTGATCAGTGGCAACATTCTTTAATCATGATGATTGTATTACCCTCACATTTCACTTCATCATGATGTTTTGTTCTCCTGTAGACTGGTATGTGGTCTTCAGGATCCCATCATCCAGAGGCCAGTAAACCTGGAGTCTTTGAACACATCCAAGAAATGACCAACATCTATCCGGAGCATGATCCGAACTGGCCTAAGCGGGAACAGAAACCTAACCTACCCTTTGAGAGGACACAGCCACCTCTAGGTAAGGGTATAGTCCCTTATACAGCACCACAGTATCATCTGCCTCCTAAAATGTTGCAAAGTAGAAATTGAACAAAATGTACAAAATGAATGCAAGATATTGTCAAAGTAATTGTAATGTAAATTCCTTCACTAATATGGAAACATTTCTCTGTGTGATTGAAAACACATTGTACAATATCGTTTGGCAATGTTTGTTCAGTGGTTAATGATATCTTTTTGGTTTGCATTGGTTTCTCATATTGACCATTGCTGTTATAGGGGTTTGGATCGAAATTGGTCGGGTCCTCGTGCAAGGGTGCTTCCTCTCTACAAATTTCTAAATTTGGGGTCAGGAGTTTAAATTTAACGTCCCATGTACACCGTATCTATGTTAGTATCGGACCCATATTAGCGTTCACCTTAAATTAAACTAGCTTGACACTAGCAGGCTGCATGTAAAATAATTCATAGCCATCATAATGTCTCATAACTGACATGGGGCTATGTATGCCAACTACTTGCATCTGTTGGTATCATTAATACTTCACTTTTATGATTTTGTTTTATTCATTTTCTTGTATTTGTTTAGTTTATCCTGGCATCAGGAACATGCACAACTATGGTAACCTACCCCAGTTCACCGGCAAGAATCTGCCTATGCCCAAGATACCCAGTGGGGAGATGGGACTGAGGGCCCCACACGTACCTCATTGGGACAGCACTAACCACTATTCCTACTGACAACTTCTGGCAAACACATAGAGAGATGCACTATCAATCAAATACAGGAATCATTTTATGGTTGACATTCAATATTTTTGAAGGTATTTTCTTTTAATTGAATATCTATCACCTTGACAGATTTTGATATTCACATCCTTTCAGGAAAGAAAATATATGTAGCTAGATATATATCAGTCCTGTGATTAGTTGTGTTACTGTACATGTAGGTGATCTACATTCACTAACTGAAGCTTGACTGCAGTGCAATTCATTGTTGAAAATTTATCTTCTCTTGGATACTATATGTACCAAATATTCTTTTTCCACTGACTGTTTCCTGAGGTTGGCCTTCATGAATGGATTATCAAATTCAAAGATTTAGACAAAATTAACCTACTATACACCTATCTTAGTGTCCTCTTCTGGTGAATTGCAAGAACATACATCCACTTTGTTAGCAGGTGTATTATGGGTGCCAGATTTCTTAACTGTGATCTTACAAACAATAATATGAAAATAGGGTCCAAATATGTTGTTAGGAATTGGCATTAAGTGACATTCAATAAACACTCTTCAGTTATAAAAAATAATACGAACATTGTTGTACTATTTTAAAATGTGAGAAATATTTCAAATGTAGTGGTATACACAGTTTTACAGTTAGGAAAGAAAACAAGTCTACCCTGGCCAGTTATTAATATTTTGATTAGTTTAACTATCAGTTAAAGTGTTTGTACCTCCAGAGAGCGAATTACTTTAATATAACAAAAGTAGATTTTTAAATTTAGATTTGAAAAAAAAGGGCAACACCTTTTTTTTTTCAGTACATGAATAAATACATATTTTGACAATCTGTATTAAGTATAAAAAATACTTTTGTATACATGTTTTGTAAGGTAATGAATTTCCTGTTTTATATTGATATTTCATGTTTATGCCATTCCAACAAAATTACATTCTAAAGAAGTGAAGTACGCTCCCCCAAAAATAGAGAGGGACATGACTGTAGAAATATACAAAGATTTAGGTAAAGTGATGATAACTTTATTCCATAAATATATAACCACATGTGTGGAAAAAAATGTGTACATATTAATCAAGCACGAGGAAATGATATTTCTCACAAAAAAGTACTTTTCCTCTAAACTTCTTTTAACAACTCTGTGCAAAATAAATGTAGGTCAAATCTGCCTCAACATTTAACAAACTTCTTTTATCATTATATGCAAATATATAATTAAGATCCATACAGTGATTTCATCGATGCTTGATTTTGTAATCCAAGAGAGTGAGAGTGAGGCCTATCTTGTGACCACCTCTTTCTCTTTTTTTTTGTTATAATAGTCATTCAGAAAGACAAGATCTTTAGGGAAGTAAACGCCAACCCTTTATTGAAATCTAGTTGATGATTGAGGTAATATTGAGGTTTCTTCCATGTGTGACATTGAGTATAATGAACTGTGTCAAAGTCAAGGGGAGCAATTATTTTGTTTTACCATGTTGGCTGAATGTTCAGTGATTTTACTGAACATGTTTGTACTTCTTTCAAAATACAAAATGTGTCACCCCTCTAATGATAGAATCAGTCAGTGTACTGCTTGTATTTTGGTATATGTAAGTAGAGGACACAAAAAGAAAGAAATCATGTCTTAGGGCAATTCCACAGGTTGGTGGACATGGACCTTAAAATTTATATTTGGTATTTCATTTAGCTGTGACAATTTTTTTGTGTGCTACATAATTACCGAAACTTGCGCAAACATTGGTAAACCTACATTTGTATCATCAGTGGTCTACTTTAAGAAAACATCATTAAAGGTTATGAAATGGTAAAAATCATCTATTTTACACTTTTTAGTGATATTTTGCCTATACATTGTGCATTTTTATATTGCTTATCTAGAAGTAAAATATCCAGTTTTCCAGGATTTATATAAAAATTAAATTTAAAAGGTCCATTGATCATTTTTCATTAAAAAAAAAAAACATAAGAAGAACTTAAGTCCTGCAAGTTAGAATGAAACCAAAGCTGCTGCTATCTCATGGACAAAATGTAACGTGAGTAATCGTAACATGAATTCTGGGTCCAGTAATTTTTAGTTGTCACCCAGCGGAGGTCTCCCTAGCATGGTTCTTTGAAAAGGGTAAAATCATTTTTCAAGAAAGCCTCATATAAGCACACTTTTCATTTAAGCCCTCTTTGAAATTTATGCATGTCCAAATTATGTAATGTGAGTAACCGACACATTAGTTAGGCTAGCAATATTTACTGTTCCTCTTCCAAGGTTTTGATTCTATATATAGGTATTCCAATATGTATGCATTGTGTTAACTAAAACTGATTTAGCTGATACCTGTAATAAGAGAATAAGAGCTGAAGATGTAAACCAAAATCTCTTCAACTGTAACATGTGTTAAACCATGGAATTGCCCCTTAGGCATCTGTTTCTGAAACATCAAATTTCATTATCACCTTGATTCTACTTTTCTTTAATAAAAATTGATATGATTGAAGTATAATTCTTATGACATTACAAAAACAAACAACCTGAATGTAGAAATATATACTTTGGCTGTACATAAAATAATGGAGATAATTATTTTAAATGTAAATATTATGCAAACCTGTATATAATAATGAATTGCTATTATGCTATACTATGTATATGCACATAGGATACCCATAAATAAACTCTAAGTTACGAAAGAGTGAGATTTGTGCACATTACTTTTTCCTATTCTTTTTTTCTCAATTACCTTCTTTTTTTAGTCGGATGCTAGGGAAAGAATACTAACAAGAAAATCAATGTGAAACATGTATAAATGGTATACTAGTAGCCATCTTCAATAGACCTATCTGTGATCCAGACTTGTAGCTTCACAACAAATACGTTCATTGCAAAGTTGTTTGCCGGTTATGCTCTCACTGTGCCTGGTGATCATTTCCTAAAACCCCTCGACTGAAGTTGTGCTTTCAATCCTAGCACGGTTGTGCTAGGATTGAAAGCACAACTAAAACAGCCTTCAGTCGAGGGGTTTTAGGAAATTATCGCTTGCAAGGAATTAGCAAAACATTTCTTTTTTTTATTATCATTATTTGTTTATGATGCACTTGGGATGGATAGGGTTGGAAGAATACATTGAGATATAACCGAAAATGAAATTGGTTGTCTATCAGGAAGAAGAAAAGTAAATAAATAGACATCTTGAAGCTAATATATATTGTTGATACGAAATAAGATTGTCTTTCGGGTATATATACACAAATCAAATGAGTTAATGATTTAATTACTATTCTATATTAACCTTCCATGCATGTATACATCAGAGTTTGATTGCTCCATGTCGCCAATGTAAGCTAAACACTACCGTATTTGAAGGGGGCAGTTTTCCCCCTGCCCCCTAGACGAATTCAAAAGCAAGAAAAAAAACCTGACTTTTCAGTTAAGTGAGAAAACTATTGTAGGGTAAATAATCATGAAACAGCTTTTTAAACCTCATGAAATATGGACAGGTTTCGAGAAAAAAAATTATGCTCGGCCACAATGCCACGTTATAGTTTGTGAAGCCCAATTTATAAATAGAAGGGGAAATGGGGTTCTTGTATCTTCTAGTAAGCAAACCCCAATAGACCATATTGAACGTTGTTCTTGTGTTACGAATTTAATTCAATCTGAAATACGCTCAAATCAATATATTGCATTCACTGTATACAGGGTTGCCCAGAAAGAATGCAACACTTTAGATGTGCAATGTCAAAGACATGGTTGACACAATATCATAAATTCGTATTTGGGGGGGGGGGGGGTAGAGAATTCCTTTCCTAGGAAAATGACACCAAGATCACCAATTTAGAGTTGGGCGCTTTAATTCTACGGCTATTTTTGCGAGGCAATGTCTTTTTCAATTTTGCTACTTTTTCAACGGTCCGTGGTCATGCTTGAAGCAGGAAGTGTAGTTACACTTCCCTGCTTGAAGCAACGAGAAATGTCTACATATTACGGCTTCCCATACCATCTCCGGTCCATTCAAGTTGTCTTCCGTTCTAAAGCCTAAGTCTCACGGGGCGTACGACCGGTTGCCGACTTCCGACAACCACTGCCTGGTTGGTAGTTCGTTATCTGGGATCGCAAAAAGGTTTTCTTCAATCTTTATTTGGTTGTCAGCGGTCGGCAACTCGTTGTCGAGCATTTTGGTTGGCTGGAGGTTTACGCTGCTGCATCGGAAACCTTTGCCGACCAAACGGAAAACCTTTTCTTTTTTTTTTTGCTTGTCAGAGAATTTTGGAGGGAAACTGGACCGCATACTGCCTATTGAAAATAGTTTTGCTTATAAAAGATTTGATTTAATAATACAGCCGGTGGTAGAAATGGGAAAGCAATATTGGCTTATAACTCTTCATGCATATCATGAGCATGATGAGCTTGTTAAATTTGAGTAATTCATCCAGAAAACCTCGTAAACATCCCTGCTTTGCCCCCATAAAATAAATGTTATTCATGTAGTGCAAAAATGTGTGTCCTATTCATCGATCATAACTTGGCATAAATATATAAATGTAATTTATACATTTCTGCATCAATGATTCACAGCCTTCCAGTATATCACCGACTGCCGTAAGAACATCGGCCATCAGCTAGTCCACGACAGGTTATTTATAATCGCCCATCAATTGAGACCCGGGATTGAGACCGTTCCTAGAGGTGGCCAATCAGTCTTTGATGATCGGCGGTTGATCTACAACCGATCGGCGACTTTTCTACGACCAATCGGCAACATATTTTAATTGCAGATTGGTTGTCGATGGTCGCAGCTTTTTTTTTTTTTTTTTTTTTTGGTTGTCAGAAGTCGGCAACCGGTCGTAAGGCCAGTGAGACTTAGACTTAAAAGCGAAAGCAGTGATGCATTTGTCAACAAAGTTGACTCTATGGCAAGCCATTGCACATACATTTCTCGCTGCTTCAAGCATAACTACGGTTCCAAAAGTAGCAAATTTTGAAAATGACATTGCCTCACTAAAAAAAACTGTAGAATCAAAGCGTCTTACCCAAAATTTATGATTTTGGTGTCATTTTATTCGGAAAAAAAAATTTTCTATTCTGTTAGTGATATCGTTGAAATTGCAGATTCAAGGTGTTACATTTTTTCTGGGCCACCCTGTACATAATGCATCTCCGCACCTGCTAAAAACTGTAACTATAGATTCATTGAATATAAAGGCACTGCAATACTGAACTAAATCGAGTAATACAATACACAAATTAAGAAGAGATAGGGGGAGCAACGTCCGCCGCCGACCTGAATAATGAACAGTACTCAACTATCTAAATAAAGTAATACAATACACAAATTAAGAAGAGACAGGGGAGCAACGTCCGCCGCCTGACCCTCCACCCCCCCCCCCCCCCCCCCGGCGCTCATGCACATTCGGGCCCCAAAAGTAAATTTCTCGTTGATAGGCCTATGGATCACAACTGCACAATTGGGTCGGATGTTTTGCCCCGCCCTCTGACGCCCGGTTACATACACGCCGGAAAGAATGTACGGGGTCAATTTCATATAAATCATTCAGGTAAAATGGACCCCTTCGAACCTTATCACTGCTTTCTTCAATACGTCATTGCCAAATGGTTATTATTCAAATGATAGTGCTCTTATTTCTACTAAAGATTTAGAATTTGCTATCAAGGGTGTCCATCCTACCTAAACCTATAAGAAGTTCGGAAAGTCAAAAAATATAAACGTCAATATACAGTCATCGAGAACGAAAAGATAAAAATAATTCAAGCAGCATATTAATAAAACAGGGCCCCGTTCCATAAAACTTACCGTTAATGGTAACTTTGCCATCAATGGTAACTCCCATGGAAACCTTGATTTTGATTGGCTGTTGAGTGATGTTACCATGGTAGTTACCATTGATAGCAGAGTTACCCTTAATGGTAAGTTTTATGCAACGGGGCCCAGGTGTCAGTATATATATTTTTAATGTGCCACCACTGAATAGCTACTTACATAATAACAGCCAAAAAGCAAACTGATTGAAACTGACAGAAGTATTATACAGTCAAACAGAACGACAGTGTGTTAAATATTTCATGACTTAGTTTTCTTTCTCAGTTCTGATTATGGATTAACTTTGTCCCCAAAAAGCAACAAAATATTAAAACATCATAACAGAACCTCTCTGTAAAAATAACACATTTTTATACTCTATTCAAAAATATGAAATAGACTACACGTTTTGGTTTAATACAAACAAGAGAAACAAGCGTGGAAATAACCGACAATCTTCGATCGAATCTGTCTGTTGAAGAATGCATAGATGAGTGGATCAAGCATTGCATTGGAGTAGCCCAGCCACATGGTGGTCACCCCCACCATATGAGAAGGAGTAATGTCGAAGAAGCATGCATGGACCACCGTGTATGGAGCCCAGCAGATCACTGTGGTCAAAACAACCATAGCCCCTGGAAAGTATGAGAAAATTAAAGAACTAAAAAAAAAAAAATGCTAAGCGAAATTGATGAAAGCGTGATCACTCCGTAAATTTGTTGGTCCCTGTTGCACAATGACCAAGGCAAAAACAAAACCTTTATTTATATTTTTAGTTTTCCTTCCAAATACCAATGCTTTATACTAATCGGTATAGCTAGTTTCTATGATACAGTTGAAAATAGGTTATTCTCATGCATGGATGTAAGAGGCGCGCGGGAAGTGCGGGGGGGGGGGGGTATGGGAACTGCGTCCCTACCCTTAGAATTTTAAAAACTACCAATAGTTGTACCCGAATGCCTAGATTCTTATGGTCAAATCTTATCGTCAATTCTCGAAAATGTCAAAAGGGAAGATGCAAGACGTGATGGGTTTTTTTTTTCTGTAATTGATCGACCATCATACTTATTGTTCTTTAAGATATGATAGACTCTCAACAGACGTGACCATGACGTCGGTAGCGAGAGGATTTCATAGAACAATGATTAATAGCTCAGCTCAAGCTCAAGTTCCTACCCGTAAATTTGTTAATAACAGTCAACTTTCTTTCTCGTATCTATCACCATGATCACTCAGCTTTCCATTATACAAGTTGGTAACAACTGGGGTCAAGGATATCCAAAGGAAAATCCGTATGATGCGAAAGAAATTCAAATTCAGCAACAGATACAAGATACTCTGAATAGGAACGGAAAACCCTTTTTATATAAAGTGTATAGGGACATGGCCATAGGACAATTTGAAAGAAAAGGGGCTCTTTAAAAAATCAAACCCACGATTAAATAGACATATGTATTGCCCTCTTTTCTCTTAATTAATACAGTCATCATCTTTTATGAGCCCCATCCCTGTAGTTCTACTACCACAGAATCAGCTATACTATACTTCATTCCTTAACCATTCCTTTTTTATTTCGGTTTAAAAAAAAAAAAAAAAAAAAAAATATATATATATATATATATATATATATATATACTATCATAATAACACTTTAACAACACTTGAGGTTCTACGCTAACACATTTTCTGAATATGTACCATTTCGGGGCTAGGAATTAATTCAGGGTAAAGCTATCTCTAACCATACTCCCACTAGCGTAGCTAAGGGGGGGGGGCAGGGGGCAGAGTGCCCCCCCCCCGACAACTTTTCCTCGATTTTTTGTTTTTCTGTGTTTTTGTTTTTTTGCTTGCTTGTCAGAGAATTATGGAGGAAAATATCTGATAACCCCCCCCCCCCCCCCCCACCACTGAGCAAATTTTTTGAGGGCTGGCGAAAAAAAATTTGTTGCTTACCCCCTTTCTCCGATAGCTTAAAAAAATATTTTATACCTGCAACGGCAACCTGTTTGTCCACGCTCAAACTCCGCCACCTCATCGCCAATTGTGTCTGTTTGTCCCGTTTCGCATTTGCACCCCTGGACTTCGAAGGGTCTGGTTTCTTCGGCGCCCGAGGTGTCATATCTGAAGTAGAGAGATCGAGATCGGATGTGCCGATGGTGTCCGAAGTATCGCCGAAATCAACTGACAAGGAATATAAGCTGGGTGCTTGTTCCATCTTAGTGCTTGTATCTTTCGAGGTATGAGTGAACTTCTTTGGAGTCTCGCAACATTTGTTTTGTATTCCTAAAGATATATAAAAACAATTCATCGTGAAATCATACATCTGTTTGTCACATTTTTATTCTGCTAGCTTCTTCGTTTACAGCTATAAGAAAATAAAAATCCATACTTCTTTCGTTTTAAATGTATGAATATTTTATCGATCCCATCGTATTTCATTTTAATGGTATCTAATCACGTCACACAACTAACTGTTTTGTGAGCATAAAATTAATTATAACGAAAAGTGGTTTAATTGACGAGTATACCTGACTTTAGGATTTTAGAGAGGTCATTATCTTTGCGTAAATGGCTAAACATTATGTTAAAACGAACAACCACCACCACTGGCGTAGACAGGTCCTCATATGTGGGGGGTATGATTTCCTTCAAGGACCATATAAATATATATATATGTATATATATATATATATATATATATATATATATATATATATATATATATATATATATATATATATATATACATGTATATATATATATATATACATGTGCATTTATTTCCACGAGAGTTGCCAAAGCTGTTGTATATGTTATTTCCTTACAATTATATATATATATATATATATATATATATATACATACACCAGCTTTGGCAACTCTCGTGGAAATAAATACAATGTGAAAGGAAATACTATATATATATTCAAAATTCAAAAAGGGAGGACAGCTCTGGGGAACTTTGATTTAAGCTACGCAGCCATTACTCTCTCATTTTCATTTCTCACAATTATATATATACATGTATATATATATATATATATATATATATATATATATATATATATAGGCCCGGTGGGGTGAGGGTGTGTAAACCTGCATATGGTTTTTCTCTTTACATGTCCAAGATACAACTTTAGCATCACGCTTTGCATTTTTGTATCATGATTTGAATATCGTGCGAGCGAGCAAAAATTTATTCAAAATTTGTGAGGTCGCAATTACATTGTAATATAAAAACGGGGAAACACAATTCTGATGGGGTTTCATCTGCAAAATTTCAAAATGAAAATATATTTAATAAGCTATACTTTTAATAGGAGCGAGCGTAGCGAGCGAGCATTTGGGAATATTGGCTCTACGTCACTTTGGATTAGGGGCACATGTTATGGGAAAGGGAAACGTGGTACTTATCATGGGGAAAAGGACTCTGATTAGAAAAATAAATGAATGTGTAAAAAAGGGTAGAAAAGACAGTTATCAGAGGTGAAAAGGGGCATTCATAAGAACGGAAAAATGTTCTTATAAAGTAGAAAAATTAAATCAGTGCCTATATATTAAAAAGAAAAAAACTGACTTGTTACATTAAAAGGGATGAAAGGGATAAATGCTCTTGTTGAAATAGAATCATTTATCAAGGTAAGGTGAGGGATGAGGTGTAATTATCAAAATGGGCACTTATAAGAATATGGAACGGGAACTTATTGGAAAGAAAAATGGGGGTACTTATATGAAGTTAAAAGGAAAAGTAGGGGCACTGTGCCCACATGCAACCACCGGAGCGGTGCTTCTGACCGGGTCTACATGTTATGATTGTCATTTCATCATTCTTCTGTGTATAGTTGGGTGATGATGACTCAGGTCATCATCCTCGATAAATATTGGGGGTGCCGTATTCCCTCTTTCCCCACCACATTCGATTCCTGTTACTATATTTTCATTTCAATTTTGAAAATTGTTAGTATTACCAATAACATGAGTGTGGCAAAATTGCATTATAAAGGAAAGTTACCGACTGAACCCTCTAAATCGAGAATAATTACATGTACTTTTAATCTAAATTATTTTTCTGCATTGTAATGCATATATGGCTTTGAAAAAAATCACATCAAAATATATTGGGGGATGGTAACACAGGCCACCCCCGCCCCCCACTTCATCTTTTAAAAAAATGATAGCTTCATTTCCCTCCCAGATCAACACCCATGTTTGTATAATTTGAAGTAGATGGTTTTCACTTTCTAGTAGTATAAAAATATATCTGGAAAATCAGAAGCAACGACAGAATTGTAGATAAATATTAATAAATTCATATAAATCTGCAATATTGTACATAAATAAATAATATCTGTATTGAAATAAAGAATATATAAATTTTAATAATAGTAATAAATATAAGATATCAAATTATATTTATCTACAACATATAATAGATTTTTTTGATTTTTTTTTTTGGCGGGGGTGAAACCTGGGGGATGTTTGTACACACCATCTCCCCACCTGAAAAGTTGGGGGATGCATACCCCCCATTCCCCCCCCCCCCTATCTACGCCCCTGACCACCACCTTCCATAGATATGTCCGTTCCATTTGCAGCTGAATCGGCGGTAGTGGTGATGCGATCACCAGAACGGCTTGATGGTGGTTGCCCTGTCTTGTTGACTCCATACGATCTTAGCTTCTTCTCCTTAGCTCTCAATGTATAGATAATAAACGCATGTGAGATCAACATGGTAGGGACTGCCAGGCCGTAGATAAATGTGAAGTTGAAGATGTAGAAGATACAGTTCATCCAAGCTGGTGAGCAGTGGTGGGTGGAGCTGCTATAGTGGTAGTGCGACAGACGCTCTAAGGTAATCATGGGAACAAAACGTGACAATGTCAGTGACAATAATAAATAAAAAAATGTCCTGCATGTATACCATGTATTTCGCTCTCTCTCTCCTCCTCCTCCTCCTCCTCCTCCTCTTCCTCTTCCTCCTCCGCCTCCTCCTCCACTTTCTTTCTCTCTCTCTCTCTCTCTCTCTCTCTCTGTCTTTCTCTTGCAATAACTTTCTTCATTCCCCCTCTCTCTCCCTTCATCTCGTTTTTTTTTTGTGTGTGTGTTTTTTTTACCATTCTTTATTTCTCTTTATCATCATGATTATATTTTCATAATTCTTGATCTGTCTTTTTTTTTTGGTTGTTATTTACAGTTTGATAGGCCTGATTATTCCATGAATAAAAGCCATGAAACAAACGATTTAAGCAATCGTTTACTCATTTTGAATTAATCTCACCAGTCAATGGTGCTCCACCAACGAACAGAGACAATATCCAGGCGATGATAATCATTATCGATACTCTCTTACGATTTGATGGGAATCGAGCGGACCAGACAACCGCCAAGTAGCGATCGGCTGCGATGAACAACACCGTCGAAAAGTTGCCGAAAGTGAACAAAGAGGCAAAGAAACCATTTATCTGCATTAAAGAAAAAAAATAGTAAGAACTGGTGTTTTTAATGCTACAAGTGGTATATCGCTTAGCTGTTTTAAATCATATAATACACTTATAATAACAAGGTGGAAATGCTGCGTTTAAAAAATGGACCTAATTATTCTTAAGAAAAATAACATCTCGAAAATAAATAAAAGTCCACTCTGACTGGGTCTTTTGTCCTTTGCTCTCAATATCTGGTTAGGGGCGTCGATTATGGGGTGGCAGGGGTGCAGTTGCCCCCCCCCCAAAAAAAAAAAAAAAAAAAAAAATGAAGGGTACTATTAGGCTGTCTTGCCCCCCCCCCCCCCCCCTATCCGAAAAAACGGAGCGACGTCTCTGATTCTGGTAGAGACCTGTGTAAAGGGCCCAACTGAGGTGAAATGCTCTTTAACTTTTCCGAGTTCCCTGCAGTTCTATAAAAAGTTGCTGACCACTGCATGTTAGAATTGTTTAGGAATTGCTTCACTCTAGAAGAATGAAGTGTTAAATTATATTTTAGAAATAATGAAAGCATTTCCCAAATGGTATAGATTTAACATTTTATGCTTAGTGCAGTTTTTATAGTGTTGGATGAATAGTAAGGTACATTTTGAAAACCTTACCACTTTTCAACTTGATTTATCACTCTGATTTTTTTTTTCTACATGCAGTAATATAAATTCCTTCACTCCTCATACAATTCATGTATACGATTTCTTTTATTTCCTCGATGAAAATGAGAATATGTTAGTAAATTATATGTTAGTAAAGTATATGTATCTAGTCAAGGATAAATTCTTTTTAAAAGACGTGCTTTAAATATACCAACGCGGCTTCCTATTGAAAAATATTTGCCCGATCTTGGGGCCATTTATCTGTTTATGTGGGTTTTTTTAAATATTTATTTGAGTAAGGTAGAGTTAGCAAAGAGTGGGTGATGTATTCAGATGTTTAATGCTATATATCTTATGATGTGTATCATTGGATGAATGCTGGATTAAAGATAACCACTCTCCATTGAATTAGCCGCTAAGGGCAAAATTCCTTTATTGAGAGAATTGCACGACCTTGAATTCTAAAGCTTGAATTTCATCTACGCTGTGCTAAGGTATATACAACTTTTTTCGAAGGTAATCGTTCCTCATAATCCATCGTTTTCAGAGTATCTCTAAAGAAATCAGGAATACCTTATAAATACAAAGACACGTTCATTACGTAGCCTACTTTCGAAACAGAATTTATCAAAATGAAAGACCAAACAGGTAACAGGCATGAAGGCCTAAATCTTACATGTTTGCTAAACAATACTGTTTTCAAAGACGCAAACTTATCAAGATATCCAGTAAACAACAATAATATACTGAACACTGCATTTGATATAGCAAAGATTCACACACTGTATTTTTTTCAAAGATTTTCAAAGGGCGTTCACATTTAAAGATTCACATCGTGTTATTAAGGATCTTGTCATAGTCATTGAGCAAAAATATCGTAGGCTTATTAACCGCTTTATGAAATACAATTTTTATGATACGTTTTCTCCGGCTGTAATTGATGTTCAAATTTCATAGACATCTACGTCTTTAAATTTACTTTCAGATCTATGAATGAATGAATGAATGAATGAAAGAACTTAATTACCAAAAATTGATCACAATATAGTTTACATTTGAAAAACAAATCTTTGGTAATAGGACACCACTAGATAGCAATACTGCTAGTAGGGTGTGGTGCCCTTGAGACAAATACGAAAAATACACTTACTTTATAAATGGGTTACATTCCTTGTATACAATTTATATGACATAAAAAAGAGTAGCTAATATCTACACAAAGACAGGTAAGATGGTATTTACAATGGGTGTTGAATATACTCTTGTAATAATGATCTTTTTTAGCTGTATAAAATGAATAGAAAGAGCATTTTCCTCTGATATCTTTCGGCAGACTATTCCATACTTCAGAACCTGCAAATGATACTGGATATGTGCCATGCTCTTTTCTCACTCTAGGCATGAGTACCGTTTAAGCATCTTTCTGCCTGGTACCATATTGGCTATCAAAAAACTTACAATAATCATAATGAGGCAGTTGCTGGTTTTTCAACTTATACATAAATGTTGACACTCAAAAATTGTACAATTTAAAAAATGTCCAATATACGTAATGAATGAAATAAGAGCGCGGAAGGTGATCTATATTTGCTAAAAGTAATTGCTCTTATTGCCATCTTTTGTATAACATGAACATTATTTATAGTTACAGCTGATGTGCATCCCCATACCTCAAGACCATATGATATATGTGTTTGGATAAATGAATGATATAGTAATAAAAGTACCCTCTTTGAAACATAATGTCTCACTCGATACAGAATTCCTACTTTTCTGCGGAGTAGATTACATACAGAGTTGACATGATCAATCCAAGTAAGATGCCTGTCAAAATGAATCCCAACAAACAGGGCATCATACACTTCTTTCAAAATATGATCTTTCATTTTGACTGACCCTGCAACATGACTTACGTCTTGGCTTAATAATCATAAAGTTAGTTTTCTTAATGTTAACAGTGATTTTATTGGCATCACACCATTGACTAATGTATGCTACATTCTCAGTTACTTGTACTAAATCAACATGAGACTTTCCTTGTGGAATATAATGAAATATGTTCGAATCGTCTGCAAACAATCTGAAATTAAAGTAATTTGAATATTTAGGCAGGTCATTTATGTAGATCATAAAAAAATAGGGCCTAATACAGATCCCTGTGGAACTCCATACACTACTGATGACATCGTTGAAGTTGCACCATTATGCTGAACAATTTGGGATCGATTACTTAGATAGTCATGAACTATTTTAAAGGCAGCCCTTTAATACCGTAGTTTTGTAACTTATGCAAAATTATATCATGGTTTATTGTATCAAATGCTTTGGCAAAATCACTGAAAACTCCTATAGTTATTGTACCTTCACCTTGATATTGAATCAGTTGATTAACTAGATTTATCACATATATTTTAGTGCTGTGCTTTTCTCTAAATCCATATTGGTGTTTATAGAGTATACTGTGCTTTTCTAAAAATTTGACCAATCTGTTGTTCACTAATTTCTCAAAAACTTTACATATAACAGATAAGATTTAAATTGGTCTGTAATTACCTGGTTCTGTTTTATCACCCTTTTTGTACACAGGGCTAACTTTGGCTTTTTTTCATAGAATTTGGAAAGTTCCCTGATTGCAAAGACAAATTCAACATGTATGAAAGTGGGCGTGATATGTTGTGAGCACCATCCATCAAAAGTTTCACTGCAATATTATTATGTCCACTTGCCTCCTTCCTGTCACATGATAAGAGCATATTTTCAGTTTCAATATAAGTTATTGGTGTCTCAAAATGACTTTGTGTTCGGGGTACACAAATAATGCTCAAAACTTCGGTGATTCTGTTGAAAATCGATCCCTTCAGCTAATCTTGGACCAACTGACACCAAAAAAAAAAATCATTAAATAATTCAACGATTTCAGATGGTTTACTAGTTTCGTGAACTACGCCATTAGTCTCACGGCACAATCTATTAACAACTGCATTACTAATAATCTGCTTTCCTGAAAACTCGTTTACTGTTTTCCAAGGTTTTATTTGAATTACCTTCATACTTCTGAAACAAACTACCATAGTACAACATTTTTGCATTTCGTAAGACAGATGTGAGAATATTTTTTTACTTCTTATATTTATCATATTCATCGGTATCATATAGTTAGATGCCAAAACCCTGAAATACAATTTATGTTTCTTTTTAATGGATTTTCTAATTGCCTCTGTAATCCACGGTTTGGTTTTCCTCTTAGAACTCCTACCATCGATAAAGGGGACATCTTTATCACAAACCTCTGTTACTAGTTTGATAAACTTTGCATGTACAAGATTGACATCTGTGCTTTCGTTAATTTCATCTAATGACAATATAAAATTAATTCAGTTCGTTGTTCGATTTCTTTTAACTTTCCCACTACTAGTTCATTTCTCTCAAGGACTTATATTTCATTGACATACACATATCTTTTTAAAATCATTATTATTACATATCTGACATCCCATATGCTTGTGAGGAGAAAAGCGAATTTAACCATCATAACCATAGGCGTAAATAGGCGGGGTGCCCCGGGGGGGTCTGTCCTCATTGCAAGGGGGGTATCAGGCGTGACCAGAGACTCACCAAAAGCACCCTAAACAAGTATTAACGTGATGCAAAAAATACACCCTAAATAAGTATCATTACGTGTAATTTGCTACCCTAAGTAAGTAATCATTTTTTGTAAACCCCTAAGCAAGTAATAACCAGTTTTTCCTACCCCTAAGCAAATAACAACAATTTTTTATACCCTAAGCAAGTAAAAACATTTTACTTTCCTTGCATGAGGCCCTTGATCAGGCAGTCTAAATAATTTGTAAATTCTAACCCGGAAATTCTAATCATGATTACGGAACATTCATGAAACTTCCCTTCACACCGGGACTTCACATCAATCAACATCCATTTAATAATTACTCAAAAAAGACAGTTCTTAAGTGTAATTATCTTTACTTTTGATTTAATTCCATTAAGTTAAGATATCAAATTACACACTTATTAGATTTCATGTTGTTTTTTTTTTTTTTTTTTTTTTTGTTGTTTTTTTTGTTGTTTGTTCGACGTATGGCCTGGGGATCGGGCTAACTCGGCACTAGGGCGAACTCGGCACTGCGAGGCGACTGTGTTTCAAGAGTTAAGTCCACGCTAACACCGTCTCAACACAAGTACTTTGCGATCAATTCAACTCTGTGCGCGATTTCCCCCCAAGGCCGAGTTCGCCCTAGTGCCGAGTTAGCCCGCGAATAATGATCCAGTTTATGTTGATTTATGCAAAACAGGCTATGACGTCAGCTTCAGCTAAAAATGGTGATTTTAACTTGTTTTAGTGTTGAATGACCCTAAGTACGTAAGTTGATTTTTTATGACCCTAAATGCGTAAATCATCACTTTGAAAAAGATACCCTTTTTCTTGATTTTTGGTGATTTTGAGACCCTATTCACGTTACGTACGTAACGTGCCCGATCTTGAAAAACAACCCTTTTTACGTGATTTTTTGGTCGCGCCTGATACCCCCCTTGCAATGAGGACAGACCCCCCCCCCCCCCCCGGGCGGGGTGCCCGGCTTAGGGGACTGCAGCCCCTTGAGAACTTTAAGTTACCAATATTTGGGCAATTGTCACATCGTATTCGAGCAGCGAGTTGGTATTTTCTTAAGTTTTTTTATAACGAAATGACATTACAACTTTAAAGCGTCAAAATTTTGCTAGCGAGCATGGGCCTGTTCTGGGCATATCTATGCACAGGACAGGCCCATATGCAGGAGGTCGCCGAGAGCACGATTTCGGATTGTGGCCGAAAATTGGCGTCAAGGGAGCACTATACACAAACCAATGAGCATGATGAGTGCATGAATTATGTGTAAAACATTCTTTTGACTATTTGCTTGTAGCCGTCAGCGTTCGCTGTTTTTTAAATACTATTGCATGAACTCTTTGGAACTTAACTAATCAAATTGCTTAATGGAATGACGCCTCGCTTGAAACGGGCATGAAGATTTTTTTTTTTTAATTACTGAATAGTTGTTAACAGGATTGAAAATTGCATTTCTTGAACGCAGTCACTCTTTCGTTCTCCCTTTCTCTCCCTTTAAATCATCCCTCATCATATACTTTTCTTCCATTCCAGAGCAGCTCTCTCTCTCTCTCTCTCTCTCTCTCTCTCTCTCTCTCTCTCTCGCTCTCCTCTTCCCTCGATCAATATTCCCCATCGTCGCCTTACCCCATGTTCTCCATGGGTCTATCAAAATCAAATTACGAAGATTGTGCTTGTCGGTAGAAATTGTTATATGTTGTTATTTTTAAATTATTTACTTTTAAAGGAAGAAACTGCTTACTGCAACGTGCAACGTGAACCTCCCTTACAGTGTCATAATAATCATCAAGAAGATTTCTTTCTTTAAACGATAATCTGGAAGTAAAATGAATATGGAGTTTATTAAGAATTGAACAGACATACTTTATGAATGTTGAATTCAGCAATGTATAAAAAGACAATGATTTTACCTTGCATAAGAATGGATAGGCCTCTAGAAGATAACCACTGTCGAAGATTGAAATCAGTGAGAAGGGCATACTGAAGATGGAGATACCCAAGTCCATCGTGATGAGATTTAACACTAAGAAATTATGAGTGTTTCTTCGCAGCTTCTTGTCTCTTATGATCGTAGTAAAGGCTACGATGTTAGCCGACAAAGCTACGATCATGATAATGCTGAGCGTCAGGACCTCGAGGACTTGGGCAGGACTACCGCGCTGGTGAACGAACCGGTATTCGATCATGGTGTTATCCGTCATGTCCGTGGTGTTCATCTTGACGCTGAATGCGATGGGTGAGTATGATCGATTTGCCGATGCCGTCGATAAGTAAATCGTTCGCAGAGTTTAGAATGATTATGCTTGTTAATCGTTTTGTGCGATGATATGATTATTCCGATTTAGATGTCAAAAAACGAAGAGAATAGGATTGCAAAAATTGTCTGAAACACAGGAGGAAACATGCCCACTAGAAAATTTTTGATTTCATGGAATGAAACAAACCAGAAACAAATCCAAAATGAGGAATTACACCTTCTCCTGCTAACGTTCAATGTTTTTATCTCAGTTGCCTAGTCAGTAGCCAGACGGAACAATGCTCATAGGTCCAAATGGCCTGATGAAATTCCATACGGAAGGAGAAACTGTCAAACGTCGTGAACAGGTCGACAGATTGATAGCAAATTGCGCGGTAGCAGAGCAGATGCTGGTGAAGGGCGCCAATAAATACACAATGAAGTTTCATGATTTTGATATTTTCATGACATCATTTCTTTTTCGTGTCCTTGCTGACGGATTAAGACTAGTTGTGTGAGATATTTCTTTTCTAAGAATATTTCGTGTCGAGGCCGATTATTAATTTTTATTGCTAAGTAACCTTGGACCCCAATACTCAAAACTAAGTGTAAAAGACATGCATATGTATACTTTGTTCATTATTTCAACATTAAATCTGCACAGTTATATGATATATGACATAATTGATGTTCGAAAAAAGAACCAATATTGTGTGTTGAGAGACTGATCAACGTAATCTAACTTTGATCGACCGGCTCTAAGTAAGGATATACAAGTAACCGGTAACGTGTGCACTACCTCTAAAAAGTTGCATTATAATTCTTGCACAAATCTTTATTTTAAAGGGGTTCCCCCAGAGTCACATCTTCTATGAAATCCACAAACAATACGTACATCACAAGGGAATCTAAATTTGACGTTTACACCCATATGAAATAGCAATAAAAACTTCAACAATAAGCAACAGGGTAATATTATCACGCGTATAAGGTTTCATATTCTGATGTTTGTAATATCCGGGTTGTCAGAAAGAAAGTGCAGTAGGTCGATGCATTAAGGAATTATGAATTGCAAGGAATTTACATACACAACATACGGAAATTTGCTTGATCGCTGGAATTGAAGTTATACCTGATACAATAAATCTCATCCGTTGTAAAATTAAAGGGGCGCCGGACCGCACTACACCCCTTTATTAGTTGCCTGAAAATCATAACTTAGTGAAGGCAATTTGAGATTTCGCGTTTCCTTGCCCAGGAAAACATTGGCGACGAATTGATTACCTACCACAAGTTTCTGTGCAGAGCCTGTACTCAGAGTATGGCCCACTCGGCTACAGTGAGTAGCAGCATGTGCTTGCCCGACAAAGCAACACACAACTCCTATATCGCTGTTCGAAGAGATAACACGCATTCGGTGGTAATACCAATGCATTCAATAATACAGGGTTTAATACAAGGTGTTACAATGGTAAAATTCGAGTTTATAACAAGCCTAATTATGACGTGAACCATAGCTATGCCTGTAAGTGAGGCTCAGATTTGAAGGGTACTGGTTTTTTAACAATGAATACCTGCATTTCATACAAAGAAGATTCTATCTCCTCCATTAAAAGCCACTTAGATATTCACCTTTTCAGAAGTAGCATGTAGGCTTTTCTTTTAGCGAAATCAATTAAGTGTACTGATTCATTAACATTTTAAAAGCGTAATTACAATGGCTTTGGGTATCAAACTCGTTATTCGAATCGATGTGAACTATACAGAGCTGAGAGTGATTCAGATGTGTTTAATGGCATCACACTGGCATGTCATCACGATTTGAATAAACAGTGTTATGACAATATCTTAGTGTATGAAACAATTATTAGCCTACATAATACACTCGTTGGCGTAGACAGGTCCTCATATGTGGGGGATATGATTTCCCTCAATATATATATATATATATATATATATATATATATACACCTACACACACACACACACACACATATATACATATATATATATATATATATATATATATATATGTGAGAAATCAATTGAATTGAATAAGAGAAATAATTTGCGTAGCTAAATTCATTGTTCCTCCTTACTGACTTCCTTTTTGTGGAAATAACTGCAGGGTTTGCAAAAACTGTCGCCGCCGGGAGTCGAACCCGGGTCTCTGGCACTGTACGCCAAACGCCTTAACCACTAGACCACGGCGGCGGGTTGCGTGGTATTCGGCTACACCAGGTACAAACATCGACAGGCAGCCCTTGCAACCCCTTCGCAGTTAATTTATTCCTTTTCTTTGAGGGACAGGGGATATTGAACAATGAAAAGCCGCATGCCTAGCTAGATCCATGGCGGATTTCATTGTTCAATACTCCCCGTAAATTTACCCACGAGAGTTGCCAATGCTATAGTATTAGAACAAATTTCTCATACATATATATATAATTGTGACAAATGAAATGAGAGAATAATGGTTGCGTAGCTTAATTCAAAGTTCCCCAGATAGGCCAGGAGCCTGTCCCGAAATAGTCAACCCATTTTACATATGAAATTTGACCCCTTAAAGTTGCTAAGACCATCAATGTCATTCACAAAAAGCTTGTCAGAGATGTTACATGGGTTGAAATGGACCCGACTTTGGTGCCCCACACCTGAAAAGTTGGGGGGATGCATACCCCCATGCCCCCCCCCCCCCCCCGCTATCTACGCCCCTGTATACACTTACAAAATTAAAATAAAGGACAAAAAAGGTTTATAATATTTGAATGTTCCTCCATCAAGTGCATAGAAAGATGTGTTACAATTATTGGATTCTATTTTATTTGTATTTCTTGATCCCCAAGAGTATTGCAAGTCGGAATGGGGGACCCTTAGGGTTTCGGTGATTCAGTTTGTCTGCCCCATTCCTGGCAACATCTCAATATACTTGAGGGATCAACTATATTATTTTCAGCCTTCCCGAAGTGTATTTTTGTTTTTCTTTGTAATATGTATGTACTTTGATTTTCCGAATGAAATAATAATAAGGATAATAATAAATCCAACTGTTTGCCCTAAAACGTAAACTGCATTACTTTGATAGATTCCGTCTAATGTTTTTCTTATTCTTTCTGTAGAATAACGATGAATGGTAGATTTTTAGAAAAGCTGTTTTGGTTATAAGTCATTCGAAAGAAATCTTTAAAAGATGTTATCTGTCAGGGACAAGCTTCATACAAGAAATATCATAGCAAGATATTCGAAGGATCAACTGCAAATAGATTCGAGTTGCATTTCAAAGGTAGCCTAATGTTTTAAAACGTTGACGCATAATAATTATTCCAAGGTATTGTGTAAATCAAGAAGATTAAAAAAAAAAAAAGCACTGAGTCACATGGTACAGAAACACATGGTACACGAATCTAAGAAATGCATCATTTAATGGATGTGATATGAAATCAATAAATTGCTTCCAATCTCTATCAGTGTCTATTAAAAGTCAACTATTTTATTTTATTACTGCATTATGTTGTATTGACTAGACTTCAGTGAACATAACTATATTTTGTTCTCAAGAAATAAAACATAACCACATCACACAAAAAACAAAACACACGGAATAGATTACATTTCAAAACCATGAGACAGGGATAATTAAACATGAAATATTGAAATTCAAATATAGCCTGTATTGATGAAGGGAAAATACCCTTTTTACTATTCAGTTAAATAGCCATGTACTGAAGTCATCGACAATAACCTTCAAATCTGTGCACTGTGGACACGGTCTACCCCTCGATGTATTTTTGAAAATTTATTTACTCATTTCAGTGGACAACATTGATATTAAGTAATGTATTTTGAAAAGCAATTTATTAATTATACATTTCAACTTTAATCATACATAATTTTGCATAAGATGTATTAATAATTAGAAAGTCAAACACCCCTGCATCCATAAACATGTGTATTGTGTATTGACTGTTCTTTGAGTATTTACACTTTTCAAACTATAGTTCATTTTGATCACTGATTTGCTCCCTATCAAGGTAAGTGTGTTCAATTGGTGAAAAGCTCGATAATGAGTCTCTGCTGGAACGCTGGGAATAGGACATGTGGAGGCGACCTGAAGTGGTCCACCTTTCATGACAAATGCTAGTCTCATGGAAATGTTGTTCTCTGTCCTGACTTATTGATGGAAAGTAACGTCGAGAACTGCCGCATCTTGGAGATGATGTCTCTAGAATGAGATAACCGAATTCGTCAATGTTACAGCTCGGGAATCTTGAGTCATCTGTCGATGAAGTCGATGAGCTATTAGACAGTGACCGTGCAACATCAGAGCCAAGAAAACGATTGTGTGGACAGCAAACTGGATGCTCAATAGAGTGGTCGCTTCTGTCCCAATCATCAGGCTCTGATCTGTCGGAGCACGTATCACATTTGGCGGTACTGCTAATTCGATCACCAAAATCCCCTTTGTCATACCTCTTCAGTCGATTTGGATCAGTTGTCGACCAAACATACTGACATTGCTCTTGTATAGACCTTTTTCTTGTAGCACGAGGTTTAAAATGCACGGCATCAGTGGGGTTATCGTCGGTCTGGGATGTGGACATGTCGACACCAAGATGTCTTGATACCTTGGCGTTGTCAGACTCTCCGGCATCACCGAATCTTTCGTTGCTAATGAGAGGATCAGGTACGCTGGCGTATGTGTCAGCGCTTCTCGTGGACTCTGTACCATGTTGATTTAGATATGGAATGTTTCCTACCTCACTAAACATCTCACCTTCAAAAATATGATTGTTCTGGAGTGTTGCCTTGATGTTGTCACAGTTGTCGTCTTTACAAGAGGGTGTGGATGCGCATGATAGAGATCTGTGTGTTCCGGTGATCCTGGGAGGGGGTAATGCCGGCGCTGATTCTTTGACTGTACAGTATATCTGAATATCGGGTAGAAAAAACATGATATTTCAGAACAAAATTGAAGACAACACTGGCGTAAATCCCTGGGGGATGGGGGATATATCCCCCACTTTTCGAGGAGGGGGGGGGGGGTATGGCCTGTACAATCATTCCCCCCCCCCCACTTTTCACGAAAGAAATGAAAAAATATGTTACTAGATAATTGTTTTATTGGCGAAAATTCTCCCTGAAATGCCGCTAAACACTTGAATTGAATCAACTTTAATTTTAAAAATGCTAATAAAGGGCCTGCTCACCATCGCCATACAAAAGACCTATGCCATTATCATAAAATTGAAAAAAAGAAAAAAAAGAATGCCGTTCCCTTCTAATCATGATATGTACATGGGCAAGTGGTTAAGATGGAATGTCAAAAATGTAACTTTACCATGTTTACGCGCATATTAGCATTCCAATCATATCTAAAATAACTTTACCACTTTTCATCAGGTTGGGGTGAGACTGCTTCTCCCCTCTCCACCCCCCCCCCCCCTCTCTCTCTCTCTGTTTCTCTCTCACTCTCCACAGTCTCAACAAGGAGTTATCACAGAACTCAACTTCTGTCTGGAAAGTGGTATTATCATGGTCATTATAATAATTGTATTTAACACGATAAAAACTACTTTAGAAAAAATAAACTCAAGGGCAATTTCAAAGGCCTATTGTACTGTCCATAGAAATCTTGTTCGGATTACGTAATACGCCATTGTAATGTTCGCACATTTCTAAAGGTGATAGACAAGGCTATTGAAGTTGTCTTGAGTTTATTTTTCGAAAGTAGTTTTTATCGTGTTATTTGATTTTTCCCTGAGAATGTACAGAAATTTTTAAAGAAACAAAGTCTGAAATAAAAGAGATTTCATCTGATTTTATACATCATGTTCAAGACTCTTCTTCACTCTTCTAGAATGACGCATCATTTGAAGAAAATTAGATGTTTGTAGATGTTGATTAGAGGTGTGTGTGTGTGTGTGTATGGGGGTGTGGATGGGTGGTAGATTAAATGTGAATGATATGGGAAGGGTATATGCATATGGGTGTTTTTTGAATGACAAAACGTGCCTTGTGTTTGTCAAACAAGATCACGTTGGCAAATTATTTCAACCATCCCCCCCCCCCCCCACTCCTCGATACGGATTTACGCCACTGGAAGACAATGCGTAATATATTTCATTTTACATTGGGTGGTAATTATAACCTAAGTAATATACAACAAATCGAAGATAAATAGAAGTTTGTTTTTTTTTATAGTCGAATGGAATTTTGATAGGATCCTATTTTTTGTTGTTACACTATATGACATAATGTAATGTAATATCATACGATGTGGTAAAACTGAATTTACGTAATTCCATCCATCTGCTTCTGGAGGCTATTCATAATTCTTTTCGGAGGGGGCACGTAAATTGCTAAATCATTCCATATTTGGACAAAGTGCCAAATAAAATAGGCTGTACAATGAATGGCAATAGAAAGAGATGTTACAATTCCTGAATTTCAATCATCCTTCATCTTACCCTTCCGTCCATCCGTGCTAATTGGCGACGTCGAAAGGTCACAGCTACCCAATGTAGGAGGACCACAAGAAAGATGAAAATAAATAACCCGGAAAATACACCAAAGATGATAACGAACTTTGTTGAAATATTGATCTTTTGCGTTGTATATGCTGGGAATTAAAAAAAAAGAAGCAATCTTTAGTTTCAAATTTTTAAATCATTTGTTAGGCACACACTCGAAAAAACAACGACGAAATTACCTTACATGAAATTTACTTTTATGACAATAGTGTGATATGTGATGGCTATCAAAAGTCTGCACAAAGATTCTTACTATGTTGTAGAGACTTAGAAATCCAATAAAAGTGTCCAAATAGGCTTCTATTCATTTCTTCGGAGTAGCACATGGTAAGAAAATAGACCGTTGTTCATTGGTCCAAGTTGTCTTCGAATGTTACAAGCAAACGGACTGGTAGTTATTTTGCAACTATAACAACATCATTCGAATTCCCTGTCTGTCTGCAATCCCTAGTCCCCGTTTCTCTCTCACTTTTTTGTTCACGTTCCAGCTCCTACATGACGATGACTACTCCCAGGCTTAATTTAAGATGTCTTGCTTATCTATATGAAGCATACATCGAACAGTCACAAGATCATACCATTTTTGAAGTCGATTTGAACGTGTTTGCTGCCACTGCATATTCTTTCCCTTTCTGTCTGCAAACCCTAGTCCCCGTTTCTCTCTCACTTTTTTGTTCACGTTCCTGCTCCTTCATGACGATGACTACTCCCTGGCTTAATTCAAGATGTCTTGCTTATCTACATGAAGCGTACATCGAATAGGCACAAGATCATACCATTTTTGAAGTCGATTTGAACGTGTTTTCTGCTATTGCATAATGTTAATGATAATTCATCCTACCTCCTCCAGTCTTTGTTGGAGAATGCTTAGTGCTTCCTGATGTAATGACGTCACTCTCGATACCCCAACCAGAGTTAGCTGGAGAAGCAGGTGCGATACTCGTCACCTGCGATGTAGTTTGAGCTGAAGTAATTATCAAAGAGGGATTCAAACGTAAGCTTAAAAGTTTCATTTAGATTATAGCTTTCCACTAAATAATAACATGATTTGATGCTTCATTTAGAATGCTATATTCTCTTGGCATTTTTTCCTAAATAAAACACTCAGATCAGATGAACGGATAATATTCGTTTGTGATTTTATGCACCTTCTTTGGGAAAAGAGTCTTTACTATTCATCAATTATGTATTCACTTTCTACGTCTTACCCATTTTCAGTTCCAAGCATTAGGAATCTTTGCATATTTTCATTTTGATTGTATAATCCTTACTGTGGAAATAACACTTCCTATGTCAGCCTAAGCATGTCATTGTAAACAATTACAAATTCGTATACACATATTTATATTTCTACTTGCCAGGTTCTTTAACTGCCTGCAGCTCAATTCGGAATCCAGATTTGACAGTGAAAAAGTTCGTAGTGAATATTATTTGTACCGAGGAATGGATCGACATAAAATTCCGGTAGTCTCTGATATCTAGAAGATTTCCTGTAAAATCCAGCCATTTATCACCGTGGTTAGTGAATCTCTTTGCTCCGTCTCCGATGTACAGATAGTCCTCGAACTCGAGGTCGAAATGGCGAACGATGACAGAGACAACAAATCCATCGGCACATTTGAAATACCAGAGTTGGTAATAATTATTAGGGTATTCTGATGGGTAGTTTGGAGATTCAATGAAGAAACCCTTGTCTGTCTTTAAAAAGGCTTCATCTGAAACAATAAAGTATAACAAGTGCAAATACTGATATTTATATTGGATATTGGAAGTACACATATATACATAAATTATATTCATAGCTGTTCTCGAATGAAAATGTGGATAATTACTGAAATCGAAGAGGTGTTTGCTTCTAATGACGACACCGAACAACCAGTTTATAGAAAATAGTACCAAATTATAATTTTAAAATCTGTGGAACTACTCTCTGAACTAAAATGAACTAAACAGAACAATACATATTCCATTACTTTGGTTGTAGCCTATGTAGGGCAAACTATATAAGGTTCAAAGTTTGCAAAAGGTATACGGTGTATTTTTTTTAATCTAAGTTCTTAATCCACACTTGCAGTTGTTATACAATAATTATGCACTTATAAATTTAGAAGAAGCAAAAAGGAAAAGTTGACAACATTTCGTTTGATTATTATAAAGTCACCAGTCACATAGACACCACCGATATGGTTCAAAGATTTACTTCTATAGGTCTCACGCAATGTGTATTCAGTGAGATTAAAGTACAACTTACTGTCCATTACCTGTTTGATTGACTACTGATATCTTCAGTCCAAAGGATGCCGACACTGACTGAATAAAGAATCCTATCCAGACAGCATTCCTGATAGACGTCACGTGACTTGGTCTGGTGGCGCCACTGAATGTCGCCAGGGTCGTGTAGCGTCCGTCATCTTGAAACCTTGCATCACGGGTATCCGCAGTCAGACCATCACCAATACAGATCATATCAAGACCACTGACAATATTGAAAGAAGTGAAGTTGACCCGGATCCAGAAGTTTTCAAATGTGCTGAAAGTCATTGTATGCCACTGTTCAGGTTTTATTTGACCAGATGATATGTGCTTTACTGAATCTGTTGACAAAGTTGAATGCGCTGAAAAGGGACAGAAATGAAGAATAATCTATCACTTTACATGATTTTCCATCTTTACATGATAATACTCATTTCAAAGCTATGTTTCATAATCATGATAATGAAGCATTTTCAATTTATCCACGCTCATTTCTTGTATCTTATCAAACAATCTTGATGTCTTTTTTTTGGTCAATATTTCCATGAAAAAAAAAAATGTCTAAGAACTGCTTATATTGCTATTTGATATCTACATACATGAAGACATTTAGTGTTCAGTTTCTGTTAGTAGTGAATAGTTCATCGTTACAACCAAGGCCCGTATTCTATAAACTACTTAAGAATGATATTTAAGAACATTTCTCATCTTTTTTCTTAAGAAAAAATCTTAATCAAAATGCGTATTTAATATAAAGATATTTGCTATGAACTTTTTCTTTATTTAAGACCTTTTTCTTATCCGATTTTTCGGAGTTAAGTATAAAATCTTCGATTTTTCTAAGTCAAAATTCTTAAATGGACCAAAAAGTAAGAATTCTACCCTATATTTAAGCATTGGCGTAGACAGGTCCTCATACCTGGGGGGGGGGGGGGTATGATTTCTCCGAAGGGCCAGATATACATATATATATATATATATATATATAGATATATATATACTTATATGCGTATATTTTTTTTTTCAATGATCTTTATTTTGATTCCACTCAATAATTATACATAAATCATAAGTCAACATTTCAATGAAAGTATATAACAAATAAAGCACATTATCATGTAACATCTTCTTTAAATAGATAACTGAAAGTCAAAACTATGAAGAAAGCATTGAATGAAATCTTTTCATAAAATAGCCCCCCCCCCCCCCCATGAACATGGGAAACAATATTTATATATGACTGCATATACAATGTACTGGCCTCCCTACACCCAAACCCCTACCCCCCCCCCCTTCACTCACACACACACACACACACACACACGAATTTCTCTCTCTCTCTCTCTCACTCTCTCACTCGTGGATACCGCCCTCAGTCCTGCTGTTTTCATACAACTTCTCCTACTTTAACAAATGCTTGTCTAACTTGTTCCTTTTCTTAGCTATCGCCTTTTCTTCCTCTCGATGTTCTACTATTCTCTGACAAATTTCCTCCTGAGTAGGAACTACACCCTTTGACCTTGTCCTGAAAATAATGTATTTCATTAAAAAGATTACTGTATTACAAATTTTGATTTCAAAGTCTTTTCCAGTAATCCCCACATATATATCTTTCTACTCTATATTTTGAAGCTTAACTAAACTAAATTTTTCAATCACCCTCTGCCATAAGGCTTTCACATCATCGCAATCCCAAAATATGTGTTCATAGGATTCTAAATTTTTCTTACAGAAGGAACAGTGATTATTTTCAACAAAACCAAATTTAAAGAGATGTTCTTTTGTATATATTGCTCCATGAAGTAATTTATACTGAAATTCCCGAACTTTTGGTAAAATTGTTGCAATTTTAGGTCTTATGAAAATTTCTGCTATTTCTTTTTTAGAGCATTCAAAGCCATTGTGGCCATCTTTTACTCGTAAAGTATATAAATGTTGTAAATCTGTTACAAAAATTTCGTAGACCTTTCTGGAAGGAACATCTTTCAATAGAATGATATTTTCAAAAATCTTCAATGAAATATTATAATTGCGTATATCAACGGAGTAGAAATCGGATAAGTGCCCTTCATATTTTCCGCTTTTCAAAACTGCATCACTTATCTTCCAAATTTCCATAATATTTTCACTACTCAAACCTAATTTACGGAAATAATCAATTGTTTTCACCTGTTCTTTCTCTAAAATATGATCCACTAGATAAATTTCTTTTTTAAATAAGTCTTCATCAAAAATCATTTTACCTTTGGAAAGGTAATCTTTATTATTAAAAATGATTGGATTAGCTTTTCCGACAAGAAAACTCCTGCTTTTCTCCATATCTTGCCAGGCCTTTAAAATTTCTAAATAAAACAATGGTACTTTAAAAGTCAGTAATTTAACATCGTAATTACACAGGGACATAAACCTTCCACCCACTTTTCTAAAGCTATAGTCAAAGTAAAGCTTCCACCCCATATTTTCCTTTCCCCATAAAGTAGCCGTTTTAACCACATTACTCTTTGAGTTTTCACAAATAATTCAAAATCTATCATTCTTAAGCCACCATCCCCGTAATCCTGGTAGCAGATGACTCTTTTAATTCGGTCTTTTCCATTCCATATGAAATCAAAACTGATTTTTTTAATCTCTGCTACTACCCACTTTGGAACAACTAATGATGAGGAAACATAATTCAATTTTGACAAAGCATATGTTTTTAGCAGATGTACTTTCCCCATCACTGTCAAATCTCTCTGTTTCCACCATCCCAAAAGTCTTTTAATTCTACTCAGAATCTCTTTGTAATTTAACTCTTCCCTCATTTTTATATCCAGTGAATAATATACTCCTAAAATTTTCATTCTAGTTACTATTTTGCCCATAGGTAATTTTCCCGAATCCCCTCTGTTTTTTCCTATCCTCATCACATTAGTTTTTTCTATGTTGACCTTTAAACCACTTAACTCATAGAAAGCCCGGAATATATCCTGTATTCTTGTAATCGATGTTTCATTTTTAACGAACAAAGTCATATCGTCGGCATACAAAATTTGCCGAACTTCAAAATTACCAAATTCAACTCCTTTAATAACACCATCGTTTCTCAGAGCAAGCGCCAAAATTTCACTCACTAACAAAAACAGATACGGTGAAAGTGGGTCACCCTGCCTTACTCGATCCTCTCTTAATATCAAAATAACCAGTAGAGAAACCTCCATTCATAACACAGCTACTAATTCCGTTATACATAGTTTTAACCCATGAACGAAAGGACTGCCCAAACCTAAATAATTCTAGTACTTTGAAGAGAAATTTATGTGAAACAGAATCAAATGTTTTTTCAAAATCAACTGCTATGAGGAAAATGTCTTCTTCACAGTAATTATTACAATGAAAAATCACATCATCTATCAAACGTATAGCTTCGCCAATGTGCCTATTATTTATGTAACCCAATTGATCTGAATGAATAATATCATTTAAAACTTCTTTTATTCGTTTTGCCATTATCTTTGAAATTATCTTATAGTCTGTGTTTAACAATGTAATAGGCCTATAGTTTTTAACATATAAAGGATCTTTACCATCTTTTTCAATTAATGTTATGACACCTTGCTTCTGAGACGTCGATAAAAAACCCTAACCCTAACCCTTCTTCACCAAGAAGAAGCCGGCAACACACCCACCTGCTGCCGAAATGATAACTATGATATACGTACACACACATACACACGCACACACACACCCACCCACACACACACACACACACACACACACACATATATATATATAGAGAGAGAGAGAGAGAGAGAGAGTGTGTGTGTGTGTGTGTGTGTGTGTGCGTGTGTGTGGGGTGAGGGTTTGTAAACATATGTACATGGTTTTTCTCTTTACATATCCAAGATACAACTTTAGCATTATGCTTTGCAATTTTATATTATGATTTGAATATTGAGCGAGCGAGCTAAGCGAGCGAGCTAAGCGAGCGAGCAAACAATAGCAATTTAAATTGTGACTGCAAAATTTCACAATGGAAAATTTATTTTGATAAGCTATACTTTTAATACGAGCGAGCGTAGCGAGCGAGCATTTGGGAATACTGGCTCTAAGCCACTTTCGATTAGGGGCACATGTTATTGAAAAGGGAAACGTAGTACTTATCATGGGGAAAAGGACACTTCAATTAGAAAAATAAATGAATGTGTAGAAAAGGTAAAAAAGGCAGTTCATCACAGGTGAAAAAGGGGCACTTATATAACACCTGAAAGGAGCATTTATAAGAACGGGAAAATGTTCTTATATAAAGTAGAAAAAATAAATCAGTGTCTATATTATTACAAAGAAAAAAAATGACTTGTTACATTAAAAGGAATAAAAGGGATTAAAAGGGCTCTCGTTGAAATAGGAGCATTTATCAAAGGTAAGGTGAGGGATGAGGTGTAATTATCAAAATGGCCACTTAAAAGAATATGGAACTGGGACTCACTCGAATGAAAAATGGGCGTACTTATCTGAAGTTAATGGGAGAAGAAGCGGCACTGTGCCCACATGCAACGCCCGGAGCGGTGCTTCTGACCGGGCCTACATGTTATGATTGTCATTTCATAATTCTTCTATGTATAGTTGGGTGATGATGACACAGGTCATCATCATCCTCAATAAATATTGGGTGTGATGTATTCCCTCCTTCTCCACCACATTCGATTCCACCACATTTCCACCACATTTCATTTCAGTTTTGCAGAATTGCATTATAAAGGAAAGTTACCGACTGAACCCTCTAAATCCAGAATAATTACATGTACTTTTAATCTAAACAATTTTTCTGCATTGTGGCTTCGAAAAAAAAAATCACCTCTAAATATATTTTGGGGTGGTAACACATGCAGGCCAACACCCCCCCCCCCCAACTTCATTACAAAAAAAATATACCTCCCTATCACTCCCAGATCAACACCCATGTTGTATAATTTGAAGTAGGTGGTTTTCACTTTCTAGTGGTGTAAAAATATATTGGGAAAAATCAGAAGCCACTACAGCATTGTAGATAAATATAGATAAATTCATATAAATCTACAATATTGTACACAGATATATAACATTTGTATTGAAATAAAGAATGTATAAAAATAAAATTAATAGATATAATATATCAAATTATATTTATCTACAACATAATATAGAAATGTGTTTTCCCCCACTTTTTTTTTTGTGGGGTGAAACCTGGGGGGGGGGGTGTTTGTACAAACCATCCCCCCACCCGAAAGGTTGGGGGATGCATACCCCCATCCCCCCCCCCCCCCCCCCCCGCTATCTACGCCCCTGTATTTAAGCATCCTAGGGAGGATGCTTAAATGGTCCGCTGGGCTGCTGACAGGGCTGCAAACATAAAGAATGAAAACCTACATGTATGGCTATGACTAGTGAAAATATAAAAATGCACCGTGTACCATGGATATAATCCACGAATGCACGTACGTACCGCGTACCATACCGCAGGTTTTAGACTTTTATTAGTTGACCTATACAGATATCTGCGTGATAAAAATCTAGATCTAGATATATGAGGGAAAATCAAATTATGAGTTTTCCAACTACGCGTCGGTGAATAGTCGGTTTGCACAGCAGAGTGATACGACCGTTTCTGTCTCTAAGTGAAGAGCTAACGAACGAGAGACAGAATTTTCGGTCTAAGTCAGGTTGTGAATAAGTGTACGAAGACTGGCAAACAAATGAAATGGAAGAATCTAAAATGAGGTTATGTACAAAGCTGGAGAAATTTTTATGCATAATATTCAGCTCTACAAACACTGACATCGGACAAAAAATGAAGCATCACATCGTATGATATAAATTATAAAATATTGAAGAAAAAAAAACAAATTCTCAGATATCGTGAATTAAATTCTTTAAAAAAAGAATAAAAAGAAATAAAAAATCAAGCGAGAAGAAGCAAGTTAAAGTGCTGTGATACATCGGACACCAAACATCATGACATGAGATAAACTTATCAGAAATTAGAAAGAAAAGAAATTGTGATATATTGTATTCTGTGCATTCCAACCTGATTTGGATGTAATAGGTTCACAAATCTGAAGTACTGATTGATTGATTGATTGATGCAAGGTGTATTTCATTTCATTTCGAAATTTCCGAAGTACAAAACAATATAATTTACAAAGTACAAAATCATGAAATGAAAAAGGAACCTACTGGAAAGATAGCTTGTTTGTGTAGGTTCCCAATAATAAATATAACATTAACATAATTATCTTTTATAACATGGAAGATTGGAAGTGAAATACATATTTGAAAAAATATATATATTAACATATCTCTCATAACAACATAATTCATTAAATAGTCATGAAATCCTGTATCTATGATGATGAAAAATGTCATAGCAAGATGCTGTACACTAAAGAACAAATGACAAGACAGAACTCAGAAGAAAAGAAACTGACGAGATAATACAATACAGAACAGGACAAGACATGACATGATACAACCAGGATAGCATAACACAGGACAAAACAAAAGGAAAAAAGAAAGAAAAAGGGGGGAAAAAGGGGGAAAAAGGAAAAAAAGACAAACAAACATCAAGAAAAACAAGAAAGTGACAAGATAATACAGGACAGAACAGGACAAAACCAGGACAAGACAACACAGGACAAAGAAAGAAAGAAAGAAAAAGGAAAAGGGAAAGAAGAAAAAAATACAAACAAAAATCAAGAAAAACAAGACAGAACAAAGACAAAACAGCCCTTGAACAAAAAGAAGAGAGAGTGACTTTAACTCATAGATGAACTGTACTTATGAAGTATTCCAATTATACATATCAATATTCAATGCAAATAGGTCTTGAGGATTGTTCTTTTAGATTAATGCATTATATGTCGCATTATCGTTGAAACTATTTCAAATATAACTATTTTTTTTTAATTAAACAAGTTGAATGTACAGTCTTATGATTATGCTATGATCAATGAATACATAAACATAGAAAAGTGAAATAAAAGAAGATGAAACTCACGTCCTGTACAGCAAAGTTCAATCGATGCGAGTACGAAAAGTAATCTATACCAGCTCTTAAGCACTTCCATTTATGGTAGATGATGGACATAGTCCGGAAAGAAAATTAAAGACCTTAGAAGAATAATACCATTCCGTCTTAAGAAGATCTATACGTTGATTTAGACTCTTCTTTCTCATTTCAAATTAGCTAATGAAAAATGATGTTCACTGAAAATTGTCTCCATTTATTCATGAGCGTTATTCGTTGTACAATATTACCTCCATTCTTACGTGTATTACGATAAGGAGCTAGGTTTCCTTTTTGTAACTTTTATTTCATCACGAGATTTAGGTTTCAAAATATAATTTCCCTGCTCTGAAAGTGAAAGTACAGTTAAGAGTGAATAATTAATGAATAGGCTACATGTATAGGGTAAGCAACTTCTGTCACATCCATGTTACCATGGTAACTGTATAGGTCAAAAGTGGCGGAGCAAGCGGAGCCAGGATTTGCGGATGTAAGTTGGTCTAGTGGTCGGCTCTTTGTCTCTCTCTCATCTCCGACACAGGGGTTCAAGCCCAAATCACGTCTTTCGGATGGTAACATGGAAGGTTGTTCTGCTTGATACACGTCTGCATAAACCGAATTAAACAGCCACAATAACCTAACACACCGGATTTTTTTTTCTCCATCGGGTACTGTGGGTGAACCAACCAACTGCATTATTTCAGTGTTATATAGATCATAGGGGTATATAGGAACTGACTGTTTGTTACACCATGGACCTACTAGAGATGGTAACACCAATATCCAGATAAATTCTGAGTGTAATCCAAATGATTTTTTCTTCTACTGAGATTGATCTGGGAGGGGCAGCATGAGAAGCCTTGCTCGCCCACCTAGATAAGCCTGTGCCAGACGTTTTCTAAACAAGTTTTCGAAACCTTATCTTCATCACTGCTTTAAAGATTGATTGCGTATTCTTGTTTAGACTCCATACATGGTACTAATCTAACTAACCCCAGGTTTTACCTAACAAATAACGGCTATAGGTCATTCCTTTAATTTTAAAAATGAAAATGAGATTTGAAGATATTTGGAGGGGCATTTTGTACCGTTTGTTTTTTTACAAAACTTCAACAACAAAAAAAGATAATAATAAAAGAAATTTCTCGGTCGTGGAAAGAATACAATGACATAGACTTTTAAAAACGAAAGATATGGCAATATTTTCCTCTCTTAAAGGGAAAGTCCACCCTGATAATAAGTTGGTTTAAAAGAAGCAGAAAAAATTAAAGAAATAGATCAGTGAAGATTTGAGCAAAATCCGCTAAGAAATAACATAATTTTTTAAATTTGCAATCAAGCAAACGCAAACTGGCAAGTTGACGTATCTTGAGAGCAACTCTCCCATTTGCTCAGTACAGAAAATTTCATAAATTTTCCTTTTTCTTAGTTTCTGTTGAAGGAATAAATTTGTTTCATACAGGTTTTGTGTATAAACATATGAGCAATGGTTATATCTAAGGTGCATATATGTTTGAATATTTTCTTTAGAGAAAATGGAAATTAATGATTTTGGGGGTACAGGGCATAATGGGCGAGGAGCTCAAGATACGTCACGGAGTTACCAATTTGCGTTTGATTGATTACAGCTTCAAAAATTAATAGCTTTCTTATTTCTTATCGTATTTTGCTCAAACCTTCACTGATCTGTTTCTTTAATTTTCCTGCTTCTTTTTAAAATTTTTTTAATTTATTCATTAAGCATAGATGAGATGTAGAAATGTTCCCCATTTCTTTTTACTTTCTATTTTTTTTTAATTGATCTTAAAGAAGAAGTAAAACTTATGTATACAATCATAGGCGTAGCCAGGGGGCCAGGGGGCTAACCCCCTATTCAGCCCCCCCCAAAAAAAAAAAAGCGAGAGCGAAAAAGCGGGGGAAGTGAGAGAAAAAAGTCTAAAAAGGCGTCACAGGCCGTTATCTTTCTCTCAGAATTTGCTAAAACGTCAATTTTTTTCGCGACACCCACCCTTAGGCCTACATACAGTGCAGTATTGCGTCCAAATAATTGAAAAGCAGCGCTTCAAACTAACTTTCCGCCTAAAAAGGGTGCTACGAGCCGTTAACTTGCTCTCAAATTTGCTATAAAACTTAAGAGCTTTCGCGCTTCGCGTGGGAAGGGGGAAACTTCCCCCTCGTAAGCAGTGCAGTATTGCGTCCAAATAATTGAAAAGAAGTCAGGGCTTCGAACTAAAACTTTCCGCCTAAAAAAAATTGTTTGCTACGAGCCGTTATCATTCTCTCAAATTTGCTAAAACGTCAGAGCTTTCGCCCTGGAAGGGGAAAACTCCCCTCTCCCTGCACCCACCCCTGTTACATACAGTGCAGTATTGCGTCCATGTAATTGAAAAGCAGCCCGGGCGTCAAACTATTTTTCCGCCTAAAAAAAAAGGTGCTCGAGCCGTTATCTTTCTCTCAAATTTGCTATAAAACGTCAGAAACTCCCCCCTCCCTGTATACAGTGCAGTATTGTGTCCAAATAATTGAAAAGCAGTCAGGGCGTGGAACTATAACTATTACGAGCCGTTATCATTCTCTCAAATTTGCTAAAACGTCAGAGCTTTCGCGTTCGCGCGGGAAGGGGGAAACTCCCTCCTCCCTTCACCAACCCCTGTTACATACAGTGCAGTATTACGTCCAAATAACTGAAAAGCAGTCCGGACGTCGAACTAACTTTCCGCCTAAAAAAAGGGTGCAACGGGCCGTTATCTTTCTCTCAAATTTGCTATAAAACGTCAGAGCTTTCGCGCTTAGCGCGGGAGGGGGAAAACTTCCCCCTCCCTGCACCCACCCCCTGGGGAGCACGCTTCGCATTCTCATCATTAATTTCGCACGCTTCGCGTACTCACAACCGCCACCCCTAAAATGAAATTCTGGCTACGTATACGCAGTTGGATCTTTCACGTCGGCCCCCCCCCCCCCCCATCGCCTGTGCATACAATTGAAATGACTTATTATTTCAAACGGGAAAAAAAATGAGTTGGCTTGATTCGACTCTGAATATCTCTAAATTTCGCGGCAAAGATTGAAAAAACAAAAATGACCACCGCCCTCCCCCTGCTCCCGCTAGGAGTAGCTCCCAATAGCCACACGAAGTATATCCACTTTATCTTCATGTTCCAATAATTATCACTAAAACGATATTTTAACTAAGCTGCATAATTTTTGTTATGCGTCTATGATGGCAGGCTTTTACTTTCCCATTCCCCATAGATTTCCACACTGTTTCTCTTAGTCTGGAACTGCTAGTAATCGTTTTTTAAATCAGTCTAAATTACAGATAGCTAAGAGTCAAATGCATTCAGAAGGCAGATAAATCAGATACAGAAAGCGCAAGCGAAAAAATCAAGAGAGAGAGGGGGACAGACACAGAAAAAAAAAAAAGAAAGAGAGAGAGGGGGAGGGGCAAAGAGAGAAAATTGAAGGATGGCATAAATCATGCATGTTTATGATCTGATAGAGATTGTTTTGATTTTGATGCACCCTTTTTCACCTCATTCAAGACAATATTTCAGATTCTATAGGCCTTCATAAAAAGTGAAGGATTTGCTCGTCATGTTTGTTTCCCTGAAGAGTTTGACGTACATTTATTAGATGTTGTTGCTGTAAGTGTGGTGTGTATTCATGATATATGAGGAATTGTGGTTGTAATGAGGTCGACTTCGATAGAATAGACTTGACAAAGGTTTCTACGGGAATTTCATTGCCTTTTAATTCCAGAAATTCCGAGCATTCCATAATTCCATCTGGGCATAATTCTATTCAGGCATAATTCCATTCAGGCATAATTCCATTCAGGCATAATTCCGTGAAAACTGTTGGAATAATAATACATAAAAAGAATCATAAGTACAAGCACATTAAAACAATATCAAATTCATAGTCATAATAGTTTCTGGAGAAGGAATGATAAATGTACATTGATTCTTATTACCTATAATAATGTTGGTTATCATTCTTCCACTTTTTCAGCTGAATGATAGCTTTATGTTTAAAAACTAGAAACTAATATACTTCGACTATTAAATATTTGATGACACAATATGAGCTTAAATATTCAAAGATAAATCTCTGTCATTCTATCATCACTTCAACACACATCAAAAACCTTCAATATTTACTATCTGTTATAACTACTCACTCATTTAAGTTTCATGTACATGAGTATTCTTAATGCAACTCAAAGTTAAATGTCCATACTCAACATCATAGACTTGCATACATTGTACCTAATACATGTATATAACAGTCATGTACATTACACAACACCTGTATGAAGTTTATAATTGACCATCTATTTTCTTCTTTATAATGTGACAATTTAAGAAAATGATTAAATAAACAACAAAACTAACCTCTTTGCCTGTCTTTATAACATTTTCAGGAACCAAAAACTATACGATGATGAGTCAACAAAAGGATTCCTGTTCCTCAAAACAAAACCAAAATGACTGCTTCTGCATGTTAGTGAATAGCAAGTGAACAGTAGATGGTGCTATGTCAGTTACTACCTAAGGAAGTGCTATAACAAAAGTCTATCCTTCTGTACAATGGTAAACATGACATAGAAAATAAGGCAAATGATTCCAGCGCTAAAGAAATTTGGTGTGAACTTTCACCACATGGCTCCTTTAAATTAAGAATTAATTTACCTTTACATGTATATCATCGTCTAAAAAGAAAAAGTTCAATCGACTATATGTACCAAATTTAACAACAGTATCAGAATACACAAGATCAGTCTTGTATTGTTTAAATTTTACACAGCATAGCATCTGTTACTTGAATTTGAGAGATATACATAAGATCAAGTACCCACATTAAGATATGCATCATCAAAAATTAACATCAGATGTAAAATATTACAGCTGATAGAAGATTAAAGCCAAATCAGACATATCACTGTAAGTGCGCATAAACTTAACACACTCAAATACAGTCAGAGTGAAATAAAATGAATTCAGCTCGAATTCAACTTGCAATATGCTGTTCAGAAAATAAATCAATCAAATGACTACTATCACTTGAGAAATTTACATGTTTTACTGTCTTACGTAAGCAATTCCTTTCTACAATCTAATTTCATAAGTAAGGAAATACACTCATCAATGCACTTGGAAATGAGAAATATACCTACTTCAGCATTAAGTGATCAGATTTTCAAATGCAATAGAACAAAGGAGTTACATCTCATTAAGCTTTCCTTCATACTAAAAGGGGTGTAACCAAGACAAAATATGAATCTGCTCAAAAAATGAAATGACATATAATTATGCTTGTCTTCAAATCTTATTAGTCTTAACTTCAGACCTTCTCATGCATAAATGCTTCATAAATACAATTTGACATATTGATCATAAATTATCAATAAGAGATAACTTGACAAGTAAGCTAGTCTGTAATAGTCAGACTCACAGGTTACATAAACAGTAATTTTATAGTCTCAAAAGTCAGACCCTGAAGTATGAAAATGGAAGATTATACACGTAGTTCGGATTCTTCGAAACAGTCATCCAAGGTCTATCGAAGCCCAAAGCAAAGAAATACATTAATCATTTATCAATAATCTTGAGTTCAGTCCGTACTTTGCATAAAATCACTAAATTGATTTCTTGATAGAGTTTAAATTAAAGGTAAATATCCAAAGTTCGAAATTTTCAGTTGCAGTTCGAGTCAAATAGTCTTTGTAATCAGTCCTGTTGGCTGCTTGGCTGGGAATTATTCCTGGTCTTCATTCGAAAGGAGAAGAACTAGCTTGTGGATAGGGCGATCAAGGTAGCTCACTGGGTTATGTCGTTTTCCCTTATTGTCTAATTTCCTATCCCCTACCGCGATTCTAACCTTACGAATGTAGTCATCTTTAGATTCATATACCTCAACGATTCTTCCCAGAGACCACCTATTGCGAGGAGCGTTATCGTCCTTGATAATCACCACGTCTCCTACTTTCATGTTGCGATGTGGCTTGGTCCACTTCTGCCGCGACTGCAGTTGATTGAGGAACTCTTTCCTCCAGCGACCCCAGAATTCATTCGCCAAATGTTGTACTCTTCGCCAGCGTTTCCTCGCGTAGACGTCTTCTCGAGAGAAACTCCCAGGAGGCGGAAGGATGACCCTCGACTTTTGAGTCAGCAGATGATTAGGAGTTAATGGAGTGGGATGAGAGGGTTCATTCAGAAACTCGGTGGTTAGCGGACTACTATTCACAATGGCCGCTGCCTCGCACATCAAAGTCCTCAGCGACTCGTCATCTAGTTGCTGACCCACTTGATGAAGCAGTACATCCAGGACTTGACGTATGGTACGAATCTGTCTCTCCCACACTCCACCCATGTGGCTCGAAGCAGGTACATTGAACTTGAAGGCAATGAAATCACAACCTTCTCTCAGAAGAAAGTCCTTAACTTGATCCTTACTGGATTCAGCACATCGTCTAAACTCTGCCTCAGCACCCACAAAGTTAGTTCCCCTGTCGCATCTTAGTTGTCGTACAGGGCCTCTCACTGAGATAAAACGTCTAAGAGCGTTGATGAAGGAGTCTGTAGTGAGAGTGTTCAGAACTTCAATGTGTACCCCTCTGGATGACATGCAGGTAAAGATTAGTCCATACCGCTTCAGCTCTTTACGTCCTTCTTTGATTAACCATGGACCAAAGCAATCAACTCCTGCATATGTAAATGGTGGGGCGGGAGTAATACGGTCCTCTGGCAAGTCCGCCATTTTCTGTACTTGTGGAGGCTGACGGAGTCTGCGACAGATCACACACCGTGAGATGAATTTCGAGACGAAGTTGCTGCAACCCAAGATCCAATATCCCTTTGATCTGAGATGATTGATAGTCATGCCCCTTCCTCCATGAGCAACATCTGCATGACAATGGGATACGATCAGCTTGGTAAGATGAGTTTGAGGTAAGATAGCAGGGTGCTTGCTTTCAAACGAGATATCAGATCTCCTCAAACGTCCTCCCACTCTCAGGATGCCATCACTGTCTATGAAGGGGTCAAGATGATGGAGACGATTGGTGGCCTTACAACGACGTCGTCTTTCTCTTTTGTTGAGGTATTTGTCACCTTCCACTAGTTTTATTTCATCAAAGGCCTTCCTCTGAGTCAGCTTCATTATCTCCCTTTCTGCTTGAAGGAGCAGTTCGGCAGACAAAGTTTCCATCACAACTTTCTTGGCATCCTCTTTGTGACCTCTTGTGTAACAACGCCTCTGTAAGTATGATCTAAGGCGTAGACGTAGACACCGCTCTCTTAGCCCGATACCAACTGGAGAGATGATCAAATCTTTCCCACTCAAGCTCGTCAACCTTCTTCAGAGAGGCATGGGTCTGACTCTTCACTTCAGGATCTTTGGGAAGAATGATAGCTTCCTCCTCAGTCTCATCTCGAATTTCTTTTTCCCAAAGGAAGTCTGGACCTGTTAGCCACTTTGATGCTTCAATTTGATCAACCGTGAGTCCTCTTGATGCTCCATCGGCTGGATTATCTTTGGTGCTGACATGCTTCCACTGTAAAGGTGATGATTCGTCTCTGATCTGGCGAACTCTATTTGCCACAAAAACATGGAAGCGTCTCGTATCATTCTTGATGTAGCCTAACACTACTCGGCTGTCAGTCCAAAAGACTTCTCTGTCAATTTTGAGATCTAGTTCAGTTCGTAGAAATGAGCTCATTCTCACTGATAAGACAGCTGCGGTGAGTTCCAACCTTGGTATTGTGACCGTCTTGATAGGAGCAACTCTTGATTTGCCTGTCACGAGCACACAATGTACATTTCCATTCTCATTCGTCATTCTCAGGTAAGTACAGTGGCCGTAAGCATAGTTACTGGCATCACAGAAGTGGTGCAGCTCCACATTCTTGATTTCTCCAAAGCCCTCTGGCTTGTAACATCTGTCAATGGAGATCCTTTCAAGTTGGAGAATGTCAGCTTTCCACCTATCCCACTTGGCTTGCAGAACATCTGAGAGTGGATCGTCCCATGCGGCACAACTTCTACAAAGCTCCTGAAGTATTAGCTTCCCAGGCAGCAAGAGAGGAGCCAATAGCCCAAGGGGATCATATACGAACATAACAGTAGACAGAACACCTCTCCTAGTCTGTGGCTTATCTTGGAAGGTCATCCTAAAGCGAAATGTGTCAGACTCGACACACCATTGGACTCCAAGAGCTTTCTCGATAGGAAGATGATCATGCAGAAGATTCAATTCCTTGACTTCCTTAGCCCTATCTTCTGCTGGAACTGATTCTAGTACCTTCCGGGAGTTAGAGACGACTTTATGAACATGTAGCCCTCCATGTTCACACACTTTCTTGGTTTTCGAGATTAGTTCAATGGCCTCTTCTTCTGTCACTACTGCTTTCAAGCCATCATCTACATAGAAGTCTTGCTTGATGAACTTGGCAGCATCTTGACCGATTACATCTGCCCTGTCTGTTGCTATCTGTTTCAGGCCAAAGTTTGCGCATCCTGGGGATGAGGCGGCCCCAAAGAGATGCACATTCATATGATAGTCGACAGGATCTTGCCGGAAATCTCCATTAGGCCACCAGAGAAAGCGTAGATAGTCCCGATGCTCCTTGTTTACATGAAATTGGTGGAACATCTCCTTTATGTCGCACATGAAGGCGATTTTTTCCTTCCTAAATCTACAGAGAACTCCAGCTAGTGTATTCGTCAAATCTGGACCCGTTAGGAGATGAGAGTTCAAACTTTCTCCTCTGAATTGTGAGCTGCAGTCGAACACTATGCGAAGTTTCTTCGGCTGACTCACTCCATGATGGGGAATGTACCACTGCTTTCCTGGTTCACCCTGTTCAGTCACTCTCTCTGCATAGCCTTTATGAAGGAGGTTATCCATTTGTTGAAGGTACTGACCGTAGTAGGTAGCATCCCTTTCAAACTTCCTCTTCAGGTGGCTCAGACGTTTAACAGCCAAATACTTGTTGTTAGGCAGTACAGGTGCATCTTCCTCCTTAAAGGGCAGTGGCATTTCATAATGCCCACTCTCTGTAATGTGGATCTCATTCTTCATTAGCTTGATGAACCTCGTGTCATTCTGCGAATAGGGTTTCTGTTTCCTATCTGGGATGAAGTCAGCCTCTAGAAGTCGGACGACATGAAGAGGAGCTATCTCTTCCTTCATCGTAGCTGGATGAGAGAAGATTACTTCTGATCGATGTCCTTTCAGCTGTACCTCCTCAGGTACAATTCGTACTGTAGTGCGGTAGCTCACTCCAATAGGATCATTGTGACTATCAGCATACTCTGCCTTCACTGTGCCTACAATGCTCCATCCTAGATCTGTCTGGATTGCGTATGGACCTCTATCATCAGGAGAGTTGATGACAGCACGTGGAGCAAGAGCCTGGGCACAGTCGTAGCCGATCAGGAGCCCAATCTCAACATCCTGAAGAGGAGGTATCATGTCAGCGATCCTGGACAGATGTTTGAAGGATCTTGCCACATCAGGAGTAGGTATGTGATGCCTATCTGCCGGCATGATGTCTCTCGTGTAGACAGGAGGGAGGCTGATGATCTTCTTGGAATCACTGAAAGCTTTCACCTTGAGTCCAGTCACCCTTTCACTTGCAATTCTCTCATTTGCCTTGGTCATGGTAGAGAGAACTAAGTTTATCTGGACTCCCTTAATTCTCATTGCCTCCTTCGTGTCAGTCAGAATAAACGATGTATCCGATTGAGTGTCAAGCAGAGCATACACTAATCTGTCATCATGGCAGGACTCGTGCGAAAGCCAGACAGGAACGATCATTGATGACTTTGTTGAACAACTGGAATCCGAATTCGATGCATGGGATTTTGACTCCAGGGTTTCATGGACATCACTTTCTCTGTTGGCTTCCTGTCGTCTTTCCTTCCATTCATCATCATGTAAAACGGTTGGATGCTTTCCTTTGCAAGAGGAGCATGTATTTCTCTTCTTGCATTTCTTTGATAAGTGTCCTTTCTTCAGGCAGCCAAAGCAGAGTCCATTCTCCTTGACTACCTGTCTTTTCTTCTGCATCGTCTCTGAATTGAAGGAAGAACATTCACTGAGGTGATGTTGACCCTTGCAGAAGATACATGAAAAAGACCTTTTCTCAGCTGGTCGATCTCTCTGTTTCTGAAGAGTTGTTCCAGTCTGGAGGAAGCTAGTGGTAGCTGATTTCTTTCTTTCCTTTGAGGTCTGTAGGGATTGAAGTGAGGTAACAGGATCACAAGCAATGATAGCTTCTTCATCGACGAACTTGGTGAAGACAGTGAAGGGTGGAAATATCCTCCACTCTTCCCTCCATTGCACGACCTTCCTGCTCCATTTCACAACCAACCAATCTGGGAGCTTCATCAGTAACTTCCGGTTTTCTCTTTCATCGTCCAGGTGATTCAAATGATGAATGTACTTGGAAGCAGTATCACACTGCTTGAGAAAGTCTGCAAATCTCCTCAGACCAGTGGCGTCTCTTGATCCCACCTTAGGCCAAGAGTCAAGCTTATCTCGATAGGCACTGGATACCACAAATGGATCACCATATCTCTGTTCCAATACCGTCTTTGCTTCATTGTATCCTGCAGCATCTCCGATCATTGAATAACCTTGAACTAAGGATCTCGGCTCACCAGAAAGATATTTCAAGAGGAAGTAGAACCTTTCACCAATTGGAATTCCTCGATGTTCGATCAAGGCGTCGTAGCTCCTCTTCCATGACGTATAGTCCAGCGGATTGCCTGAGAATATTCCAGGCTCTGGAAGAGGTAGTCTGTTCAAGCAAAGCAGCTCCTTCAAACTGCTGGAGAGAACATCATCATTAATGGGCTCATCAGCTGACTGATTACTAACTTTTGACGAAAGCTTAGCATCATCTTTCTTGGATGCAGACTCCATAGGAGAAGCATGGTCATCCATCTTAGTTGCAGTTTCCACTGGAGGAACACTGTCATCTTTATCAGCTGCACTCTTAACTTGAGAAGAGACTGATGCTTGATTATTGACCCATTCTTGCACTCTTCTTCTAGCTGAACGGGAACCTGATTTTGAAGAAAGAGTTTCGCCTTTCAAGTGTAGAATGATTCTCATGGTCTCTCTCATTAGTGTCGAGTGCTCTTCTTCCATCTCTTCAAGCTTTTCTTCACCATCATCATCAAGGCTTGCTGAAGGAGCTAAAGCAGCAAGCTTGTCTTGCACAGAAATGGCTTTGTCCATAGCCTCCTGCACCTGGTTGCGGGATTCTTTAATCGTCTCAACCCTGACGTCATCTTCAACTATAAGCTGTCTATGCTTGTTTGCCTTTCTCCTCCAAAGTCGAATGGCATCTTTCCATGTCTTAATTATGACGTCAGCTTGGTACTGTAGACCCTTTTCTGTGGGTCTTCTATCCCGTCTTTCTTCTTCGGTTTCTGACATGATGAAGATCCGATGGTGATGGAAGATTCACGTCAAAAAATGAACCAGTTCATTCTTTCTGTTGAGATTCATTCCACAGCTAGAACCGAACTCGGGCGACGGCGGTGAGGGCGAAGGTTCACAGAGTTTCCACTCAGAGAGTTGTCACTCAGAGAGTTTTCACTCAAAGAGTTTTCACTCAAAGAGTTTTCACTGTGGTTGTAATGAGGTCGACTTCGATAGAATAGACTTGACAAAGGTTTCTACGGGAATTTCATTGCCTTTTAATTCCAGAAATTCAGAGCATTCCATAATTCCATCTGGGCATAATTCTATTCAGGCATAATTCCATTCAGGCATAATTCCATTCAGGCATAATTCCGTGAAAACTGTTGGAATAATAATACATAAAAAGAATCATAAGTACAAGCACATTAAAACAATATCAAATTCATAGTCATAATAGTTTCTGGAGAAAGAATGATAAATGTACATTGATTCTTATTACCTATAATAATGTTGGTTATCATTCTTCCACTTTTTCAACTGAATGATAGCTTTATGTTTAAAAACTAGAAACTAATATACTTCGACTATTAAATATTTGATGACACAATATGAGCTTAATTATTCAAAGATAAATCTCTGTCATTCTATCATCACTTCAACACACATCAAAAACCTTCAATATTTACTATCTGTTATAACTACTCACTCATTTAAGTTTCATGTACATGAGTATTCTTAATGCAACTCAAAGTTAAATGTCCATACTCAACATTATAGACTTGCATACGTTGTACCTAATACATGTATATAACAGTCATGTACATTACACAACACCTGTATGAAGTTTATAATTGACTATCTATTTTCTTCTTTATAATGTGACAATTTAAGAAAATGATTAAATAAACAACAAAACTAACCTCTTTGCCTGTCTTTATAACATTTTCAGGAACCAAAAACTATACGATGATGAGTCAACAAAAGGATTCCTGTTCCTCAAAACAAAACCAAAATGACTGCTTCTGCATGTTAGTGAATAGCAAGTGAACAGTAGATGGTGCTATGTCAGTTACTACCTAAGGAAGTGTTATAACAAAAGTCTATCCTTCTGTACAATGGTAAACATGACATAGAAAATAAGGCAAATGATTCCAGCGCTAAAGAAATTTGGTGTGAACTTTCACCACAGGAATAGTACAGTCATTTCGTGAAAAAAAAAAAAAAAAAAAAAAAGGCCTGAACCTCCCATTCATTGCAACAGAAATTATTTCAACGGTTTTATTATTTCAAAAATACATTATATAACATGCAAAAAGTTCTAAGAAATCTGAGTGGTGTAAAGTGTTGAAAAATACTAGTACCAAAATCAGTGATGATTATTTTCTATATTCTCTAAACACCAACAGAGCCAACTATACGCATAATAGATTGGGAAACTTGGTTTCTACTGACACTCTCACAAACATTCTCTGTTGTGACTTGTGTGCTTGCCTAACAAAGCACTTACATATGGGTATGTCCAACTTACACCCATCTTCATACATATCGTTGCTTCTGGTAGAGTATAAAGGTACTCTAGATTCTGGCTAACAAGGACGCCCTCTGACGAAAACAAATTACATTTCAAAATATATGTGGCGAACAAGAGGTGACAAAAATGAATTACTAGTAGGATATATGAACACAGAAAAGAGAGAGAGAGAGAGATAAAGAGAGGGACTGAAAAAAGATAAATAGCAAGGGTGTGTGTGAGAGAGAGAGAGAGAGAGAGAGAGAGAGATAGAGAGAGAGAAAGGGAGGAAGAGAAAGAGGGGAAGTGTTAGTAGATTAAAATACATCAGTGTGTAGTACGAGCCTAGATGATGACCAAGCAGAAAATGTTCCTTTTTTTTTAATTTATAATTGTGCTCATTGTTATGAGCATATTGCATACTTTTCATAACAAGTAGCCGTTATTACATATGACTGTCACAGTTAATAACGTATCTTTAGTGTGGGCAAAGATCTGAAAGGACGGATCTTCCTATGTACAGAAAGAGACAAAATTACAATATACATGACTATATGAATATCAGAATGTACGACATATGCTCAAGCGAATCGTGGTCAATATCTTGCACTAACCAAATTTCTAATTTCAATCCTGGACCAAACACTTTAACCTACCCTACCTCTTCCCCAAAATCTTACCTAAAACCAATTTTGCAACCCTACCCTAATCTTATACCTTTGACGAAATAAAGCACAGAGCAACTGTCGCAGAAAGTCATTATTGCAGACCAGTGGCTTATTATTATTATTATTATTATTATTACTATTATTATTATTATTATTATTATTATTATTATTATTATTATTATTATTATTATTATTATTATTATTATTATTATTATTATTATTATTATTATTATTATTATTATTATTATTGCTTATACCGCGCTTTTCCCATAAGGCTCAAAGCGCTTACAGTAAATTGCTATCAATGCTGTTCGGCTTAGCTACTAACCTTATTCCTCCCTCAATCGAATGGCAAAAATATCAAAAGAGAGAGAGGGGGGGGGGGGGGAATAAGAAAGAAGGAGAGAGGGGGAGGGGCGGAAGGAAACATGAAAAGAAGGGTGAAAGCACGATTACAAATACGCTATATATACACAAATCATGTAGGCCTACTATAAGATTTCTTCCTTAACGGCAATACAGCGGCAGGTGCCCGATTTTGACTCCTATAAACATGGAAATAGTATTTTCCTTTTTATTTTCCATTGCCGCATCAAAATGATTTTTCCACAGGAAAACACTGCTTGCTTATTTCCATTAAAAAAGCCCCTTTGAAAATTATCCAATAAGTTATTTACCCTCCTTCTGCTAATTTAAAAGAACACACATGTATAATCCCGTTTTCTTTCCTCTCTGTTTTAACATTGGATATAAATTTCAGCAAACTAATCTAAACTTTCAAACTTTTATTTCTTTTATAAAATGAAGCAAAAAACTGAATACAAGATTGCTGATAAGAGAGGTAAATTGAGCTTGCATTTAAAAAACATGGTCATTTCGGTTGTAGGCCAATTGTGTTGTCCCCCCCCCCCCCTCTCTCTCTCTCTCTCTCTCTCTCTCTCTCTCGCTCTCTCTAAGAGAAGAGAAAAATATTTACAATTGGTGTAGTGACAGGTTTTTGTTGTATCGTCTTGTGTTGTGCAGCGCGGTTTTGTGCTGTGCTGTGCTGTGCTGTGCTGTGCTGTGCTGTGTATGTACTTTTACCCTATTACCCCTTGTACGCAAGTACAGTTTTTTTTCAGTATTGAGTAGTTGTAGCTTAGTTGCTATATGAAGATACTGCATTTTATAGTATATTTCTTATATTTATTAATTTGTTGCCTTTTATTTTGGTTCATATGATGTGTTTAGTTTTCAAATAAAAACATTAAAAAAACAAAAACAAAACAAAACAAAAAAAAAAAAAAAAAAAGGAAGATCCCGTCATTTAAGGGCCCGTTGCACAAAACTTGCGTTTGGAAAATCAAACGCAACTTTATTTTCAGCCAATCAGAAGTGCGCATTCAGGACTTGCGTTTGATTTTAAGAGTTGCGTTTAAACGCAACTCTTTGATCCGTAAATTAGCTGTCATGTTCAATAATGACACTAGACTCATATCAAAGAGCACATTTGTTTGTTTGTTGTTGTTTTTTATACAGCCTTGTACTACAAACTGATGTATTCTAATCTGGTAACTCTTCCCCAGTGGCGTATCTAGACATTGGCGTCAGGAGGGGCAAAACATCTAAGCCGAATGGGGATCCATGTATTTCAGCGAGAAATTCTCTTTATGGGCCCTAATTTGCATAAACGTGGGGGGGGGGGGGGGGGCTCGGGAGAGAGAGAGAAGAAGAAGAAGAAAAGACAGAAAGAGGTGTAGTGAGAGGGGGGCATTGAGAGTTCTAGAGACAGCTAATATACATAAATAGTTTCAGAATCTACTAGATAATAATTCCATTTACTTTGAACCTACGCTATTACCCTCATTATTCACATTGCATTACCATTCAAGGACAGCAGGGCGTAATACGAAGGGCACCTCCCCTCAAATTTTTTATGGGCAATTTCTTTTTTTTTTTTTACAATTTTTAATACTTATTTACCATATTTTTTTGTGATAAGTTGTACCCTTCCCATATATATATATAATTCATCTTTATTTCAGTAAAAGAAAATCAAAGAAGTTACATTGATATACCCAGGTCCTCTGCCAGAAGAAGAGGAATATTTTCTCCGTAACTGGCAAGAGGCAGGGTCACAAAATACAATAACATATTCAAAAACAAAGAACAAGTATTAATGAGAACAAAATCGACGATAAAGCAATTAATGATAATGATAACTATAACATAATTATAGGCCTATAGTCTATCAATTTTATAAATCTAAAATTAACCAGTAATCAATCATTGTAATTTGAGACTATTTAAAGAGAACTTATAGAATCTTATCATCAGTGGTGATTTTATGAAAAATGAATAATACATAATTACTTATAACATATCAAACAAATCAGGTTTGAAAATCAGCCATGAAAAAAAAAAACAACCGACGTCTGCGATTATTTCCCGATATTGAAATACGAAAGAGAAGAGCCTAGAAAGATTGTGTTGTATAGCTGCTTCTTAATCGCGTGCAATTCGAATTTGAATGCTCATTAAATCTACTTTTCATTTCCCCATTTTGATTAATGACGCAAAACGAGAGATTTTTTTTTCTCATTAAAATGAAAGTGAAATCATTTATATTGAATGGTATCGAAATTCATTGTGAGGCTGTGATTATAAATAAAGGCACAATGAATAGGACTATAGATGAGCAATGGCGTAGATAAGGTAGGACACATGGTATGAGAAAAACGAAGAATAAAAGAACATGATAAAAGTAAAAATAAAGAAAAACGAGATATTAAAATATAAGAATAAAGAAAAACAAGATAAAGTAAGAAAGAGGGAGTAAAAGCAAAAAGGAAGATGAGTAAGGCAACATGAAAAGACAATGTAGGACTCCCTCCTACACCTCCTCTCAGTCAACAGCCTTACTCGATTGGATTAAGTCAGATCTGTGCCCCCCCCCCCCCCCCCTCTCCCAACATGACTTGTGCCTCCTCAGTGCACGCCTCTCAATTTCTACGCCACGGAAATCAGCATGCGCGCGCGAGTGTGAATTTTCTATATTTTAAAAGAATAATTTCGGTTTCAACATTATCATTACTATAGCTTGACAGGTTTATAAACCTCAAAAAGTTGCTTCTATCTGTTGGAATCTACCTATAAGACACTATGGAGGATATTTCTATCAAGTGCATGATAACATTTCTTCTTTTATATGATCTGACAACACGCACTCAGTCCGCAAACATCCGAAATCCTGTTGGTTTGTATTACATCAATGATATTTTGTTTTAATAAATATTTGATGCACGACAAAATCATATTCATGTAGTATCAATTGTCGATGGTGCTTCTTTGCCATTCATGTATACATATAAATGTTATTTCTGATAAAGTTATTTGTACTGGGTGAAAATAAATATCAAATTAAACCTATCGAAACATCTGAAATTTAGTGGATTTAAAGCTACCTGTGTTTGGTCATGAAATCCACGTCAAACTTTAATATTTAGTAATTTTGCTACGAAGTAGAATTTAAAATTCACGTGGCCTTTTTGCTTCTTAATGATCGATTGAATGATAGTAATAAAATTCTAGTATTACACTAAGATATTTGTTCATAATCTTTAAAAATATCAAATTGTTTTTTTGGCATATGAAATTCAATGAATAGATAACTGTTGCTTTCCAAAAAGGAGAAGAAAAAAATACTTCTCCAATCATTCACGTAAGTTGCAGCACAGATCATTGTACAGGCCGATAATCTGTGCAGAAATTTTTCAAAAACACGCTGTACTGATTGTCGCCGCTTATTGTCGGCGTCAATCTCCTTGCTGGCGACCATACATGCAGGAAAAACCAAAACCTAACTGCCAATATTGTCGTCAGTTACTGTGTTCCGAAGGGGATAATGACGCTGACAGAGGTGATATTGATGATGTTGATGGTGATTATGATGATGTTGTTGTTGTTCATTTATATAGTGCAGAATTTATGCAGATATGCTCTTCTGCCCTTTAACAGGAAGTAAAAATACTCCTTACCTAACCAATAGAACAATCAGACATTTTTAATCACTGACAATTTAACTCATAGCCCGCTATTGTCGACCACTGTCACTTCCGGGTTCTCGCTTCTGTGGACGATCGACGACAGAAATCACGTACAAAAGATATAGCCTTTGAAATAATCCAGCAGCCATGGGTTTCATAATGCACAGGGCAAAGAGTTAAGCAATATGAAATCAAAGGAAGGATTGTGAAAAGGGTTTTATTTCATCTGTACACGTAGCCAAGGGAAGGGGGCAAAGGGGGTATGCCCCCATCACCCGTTGACCCGAGAGCAAAACAAACAAACGGTGATCCATTGATAGCAGGGGGAAACATGTCGTTCCCTCACCCCATAATTTGCCCGAATATATTATTTTTGATTGATTAGTGTTATATTATCTACATAAACTTATATTCACATTAAATAAACTTTAAATTTCCGTAGCTTACCAAAACACTATGATGATATAACATCTCTACTCTCAAACTTAGAACATTATTTTGGTCTTTTAGCATTTAGTGAAACATGGCTTGATACTAATGTAAGAAACGAATTTTATAATTTTATGGAGATTTTTTTCTGAGATCTATTCTGTTTCCACTCAAAAGAACCAAGTACAAAAAAAAATCATAAACCATGGTTTACCAAAGAACTTAAAAAGATGTGTTCTAGAAAGAAATTACATTTATAAGAAATATATTTAAAAACCTACTGAATACAGTAAGGAATGTTACACCAAATTCCGTAATTTTTATACAAATCAAATACGTTACGCTAAAAGAAAGTATTACTTTTCAAAGTTTTGTACTTTTAAAGGAAACATAAATGAAACTTGGAAAATCATTAATGATGTACTCCAAAAAAAGTACATCTCGGAAGAATAACTCTGTTTTTAAGTATGATAATTCAGTCATAATTGATTCTAAAGAAATCGTAGAGAGGTTTAATGATTACTTTAAAGATATTGGTCACAAACTAACTCGTGTGAATAGAAACATAACAAATATTGACTGTACTGCATATTTAAGTAAACATTTTCCTCACACTGCATATTTCTTGCCTATTACTGAAAAAGAAATCATTAACAATGCTTTGTCATTCAAAAATGGGAAAGCTCCTGGTTTTGATTCTACTGTTTGTATGGTAGTGAAGAGGGTTATTCATGTTATATCTAAACCGTTGTGCAATATTTTCAATTTATGTATTGAACATGGTATTGTACCAGCAGACATGAAAATTGCTAAGGTTATTCCTGTATACAAGAAGGGACCAAAAGATATATTTTCAAATTACCGACCTATTTCATTACTTCCGATTTTCTCAAAAATCTTTGAAAAATGTATTTATACCCGACTAATAAATTTTCTTGATAAACATAGTATTCTTTATAGCAAGCAGTTTGGATTTAGGGCCAGGTATTCCACAGATTATGCTCTTTTGGATTTTGTGATGCATGTATCAAGGCAACTGAAAACAAAGAAAATATTAGTGGCATAAAATCATTTTTAGACTTTAAAAAAGCATTTGACTCGATTAATCATGATATTCTCCTAACCAAACTTAATCATTATGGCATTTGTGGCATTACCCTTCAATTATTTCGCAGTTATTTAAATAATCGCAAACAATTTACTATTTTCAATTCTCAAAATTCAAGTTCACAAACAGTCTCCTGTGGCATTCCGCATGGATCAGTTTTGGGCCCACTTTTCTTCTTAATTTATATAAACGATTTGCACTCAGTTTCTTCACTCTTGAATTTTATACTTTTCGCAGATGACACTAACATATTTTATAAGCATAAAGATGTGGAATGCCTGACCCCAAATTTTAATAATGAACTTAAAAAGGTTAGCGAATGGATTGATGTAAACAAACTGCAACTCAATTATGATAAAACCCATGCCATGATATTTAATCTTCCAAAACCCACTCAGGAAGTTAAGATATATATGAATGGGAATTTAATAGAACATACAAATACAACAAAGTTCTTAGGTATCCATACACTCTCAGAAATGTTGGTTAAAAATCATTAGGTTGTTTAAAATATGAACCTACCAACTGTTGGTTTAAAAAATTATGTGTAAAACATATGGGATTTTTTTAAACAACAGTTGGTAAGTTTATATTTTAAACAACCTAACAACTTTTCTGCGAGTGTATAGATAAAGATTTGAAGTGGAAAACTCATGCTTATGAAGTTTTACCCAAAGTTTCTAAAACTATAGGAGTTATGAGTAAATTAAAAGACATCTTGCCAACTGATGTTCTTCTAATATTGTATAATTCACTGATTTTATCTTACCTTTCGTACTGTAATATTGTATGGGGTTCCTGTCATCAACACTTATTACACCGCATAGGCGCATACTTCTCTTACAAAAGAGAGCCCTTCGTATAATCTGTCACAAACCATTTTTTTAAGTCCGTAGACCAATCTTTTTGAAATTGAATGTTCCCACAATTTCCTTATTACACGATTTTCAGCTATGTATTTTTATGTATTCATACTATCATAACTTACTACCAGATGGTTTTTGTAATATCTTTCAGAGCAGTAGTGATATTCATAGATATAATACTAGGATCTCAACAGACACTCGTGTTATACAAGGTCGTTCTTCCTTTTCAAATAATATTTTCCTTTGTAAAGAACCTTTTATTTGGAACAAACTACCTCTAAAAATTAAGTAGTGTACGACATTGAACAGCTTTAAGCATAGTTTAAAACCTTATGCAGAAACTTTGAATCTAATTTCATCTTAATTTCGCCTTTTTCATGTTTGATGTAACTGTTATTGTACTATCCATTTGTTTGAATTAATTAGTTTTGCATTTTGTATATGGATCATCTGTCTATATGTTTTTCATAACTTCTTGATGATCCAGCCACTTCATAGTTTCCTTAAGCATGTTAAGTATGTTCTTTGATGTTATTGTTTTTACTTTTTGTAAAAAGAGTTTTATTGTATCCTTTGACTTTGCATGTTTTTTATGAAAGTGGTGAATAAATTCAAAATTCAAAAAATTCAATGTTGGCATTTGCACAAAGCATCGGTATAGCGGCCATTTTGGATTTTTAAAATGGCCGCCATGTGTAACCTACAATGAACAAATTTGAAGATAGTTTTCGAATACAACCTTATCTTACAAAGCAATTATCATCATATTAAAGGACATTAAATTTTCTACAACATGACACCACATTAAATGGGTTTGGTGATGATTTGCAATACAATTCTAGGCCAAAAATATCATTGTTTTTATATATATATTTTTAATATGAACTTCTTCAAAATACGTATTTCTCTATATTTCAAAAGTTCTTTTCACTATTTACCTATAACATTTTAAAGTGACCATATGTATCATTAATATCATATAAAAGTTACAAACTCATTGCTTATCAAACAAAAATGTTATAGCGCTCTAAAGTTGACGCTTTGATACTAGCTAAAAATGAAGAATTGGTAACAAAATTGGTTACTACGGGCTGCCTTCACCCTAACAATGGTAACATTGGGAAACGTGAAATTTATTATTTCGGTAGTACATATTGTCATGCAGATGAATATTTCAATAGTAAGTGTGATGTCGGATGATTCAGCATGATCATATTTTAGTGAATGATATACAAATGTTTATAAGTTACCGTTGCTAGGATACAAATGTGCCTATTAACCGACGATGTGTGTTCAGAAACCAATTAAGGCTATACTGTCCAATAATATATATGATGAGCTCTGGTTCATGTAATAGCCACGAGTCACACTCTAACACGCGTAGATACTGGATGATAGGGTTCATAACTTGTACCCCCTATATACATGTCCATCCCTTCCTCAAATTGGTACAGAGGAATATTCATAAAGTACCTTGTAAGAAAAACAGTGAGCTTTGACAAATCTTTTAAAATCTCAGGGTTACTGGAAAAAAGCTGCCAATACCTTACCCTTCTTCCCACCCAACTTCCCCTCTTAAGTGTAACCTAAAACAATACCTACGAGTGTTTTTGTTTACAAGGAAGCAATTTAGGCCATCAGTGAAATAACATGAGACATGCATTCAAGCGATATACAAGATTTACACTCTAAAACATGTAGATACTCCCTTAATACATTGATACCAAACAGCCTTTAACACCATTCCAAGTCTTGTTGACCCCACCCCCCCCCCCCAAAAAAAAAAGAAGAAAAAAAATAATAAAATAAAATAAAATAAAAAATTAAAAAATTAAAAAATGGGTCCCCTCATTAACATTTCCAAGCACTTTCAAGATTAAAGGCAAAATTGTGTAAAAGAAACTAGCTCAAAGCAACAGGGAAAGGTTGATCATGTCTACACAAGAACTTGTGTCAGGTTTTGGAATCATTAAATTATAAGATATTTACTCAGTCTTGCTGTAAGGCTCATACACCGACACAGTAATGGGTATATGGGACTGCACACACGTTTGGCATGAATGCTCGGCCCGAACATTTCAGCTAATTCTTGTCATATTTTGAATGTGAGGGCATTTGAAGAGTAATCCTTTTCAGGGGACATTTTTACTACGATGTTCTTTTCAACTGACATAAAAGGAAGGGAGGGGGGAGCTCATAAATCATTTTTCACCTTTCCCAGAACTCAACCTTCTCTTTAAAACGAGTATAGTCTTACGAGGTTTGTAAAGGGTGGGAGCTAGGGGCTGAAAGTAAAGTTTACATTCGGGCAAGAGGCGTTAGCGCCCCCCCCCCCTCTCAATTGTGCCCGTAGACAAAGTTCATTGGTTGGTCTCAATCAGCGCATATCACGCCACTCTACAATTTTACTTTCTTCATTTTAGCATTTCACGAATGACACGAATAAACTTATGTGACGTTTTAGATGGTTTTGTCTGTTTTGTGTAAAAGGTAGTTTTATTAAACACACAACATTTCTTGTTACCTTTGTATATCTTATTTGTTTTGAAATTCTTCCTTAAGTTTTACTATTTACCTCAAATACCAAAACTGAAAGGAAAGGAAATGTGACCTTTTGAGACGTTTCCTTACTATTTACCATAAATAGGAGAACTGAATGTGAATAAAGTTCTAAAGAACTATATGAAATGTAGGAATACGCAACTTATTAAGGTAGGCTGTCTTTGCTGTAATAGATGCATTGTTGAAATTTGATGTGATAACTGATAAAAATGCACCTTTTGTAGAAGTTAACAGTGAAGAAACTATTATACACGTTTTCTTTGCATCTATCAGTACTATAATATAATACGGTCTCCATTTGAGTACGGATACTTCATAATACTTGGGAAAAGGTTATACATGTATTATACAGACCAAAATATGTTGTTTGGATTGTGCGGTCTCAATAACAATTTTGATGGTTGTACGACGAGAAATATTTATACCAAATAACAAAATCAGTTACCTTCATTTGAGAAAATTATATCAGGTGTAAAATGTTACGATGAAATGGAAAAATGTTTTAAAGAAAAGTAAATTACTGAAGAAATTTTGAGAATGTTGGCAGCTTGACAACATGAAATGATTACCAATTCACTATGTATTGTTTATATCATACATATTGAAAAGCATTTTTAAAATAATTTTTCTTGGCCCTTAAGTTTGGGCCATGATGTCCATTGTTTAATCATTCTATTGTACGATCCTGATTACAATGATTATTTGTATTTGTTGAATCTGTTGTTGTTGTTGTTGTTTTTAAATAAAGAACTCTGTGGAAAAGGGAAGTGTTTGTTTTGTTTTAATCATAATGGAGTAGCCTAATTGGAGTACCCTAAAACTTCTTTGGGCCAAGTCGAGTATGTCATCACTTGTTATACTTTAAAATACATTCATTTAGGTTGCTCATGCTTGTCGAAATATTAGAACAGCAAGTCCATGTCTGGTTTGATATAATATTATTGATCAGCAGGTTACAATACAGCTAAATAATTGCACTTGGTAATTAATTCATGGGGTAGTTATCCGGGGGAGGGCGGGGGTAGTTGTCCAGTGATGATAGTCGTTAGGAAAGTTAGTAGACTGAAAAACAAAAGTCATTAAAAGTGACTTTATTTCTTGTGCATTCTATTGTTTTTTCAACCATATTCTAACATACACATGTAATATAACGTAATATGATATAGTATAATATAATAGTATATGATATAATATATTATAATAATTGTAATATGATATTCATTATGTTATTTACTTTAAAATATATTATGTTGGCACATTGAGTGACAGTAAAAATCCAAAGTTACATGCAAAAAGAATCACTAGCAGAGTGATATGCAACACGATCCACGTCTTACATCAACAACTCTCTTCTTCATAGTTTAAAAAAAAAAAAACATTCTCAGAGTGTTTGTTTTTCTGTCAGCGTACACTTTCCTCTTTATTTCTATTTACTTGGCTTCTACCAATCTCTTGCGCACCATTGCACAGTATGCCCATTTTCACATTGGTGTTTAAAAAACTAAATATTCATCTCAGTTTTCTCTGATATTGCATCCTGGCGTTATGTTTGTAAATGAGAACCGGCCTTATTATATCGGGTTCATCTCAGTAGACCGACAGCCCACGAGATCGATATTAACAAACGGTTCACTAGACCGACAGCCAACGAGACTGACAACCCACAAAGAAATATGCCTACATGAAAGGGAAAATTTCGTCTCGTATTGGCCATCCGTCTAGTGAACCCTAAAACAACAAACAAACAAAAACAAAAACAAACAAACAAACAAACAACAAACAAACAAAACACTGTCAGGAGGCACGGGTCGGAGACCTGGTGGGCTGTCGGTCTCTTAAGCTGTAGCTTATAGCATCAGCTCCTGCATTCATGGACTTCATACCACTCTCATTAATTCTTGCAGATCTCATGAAGCTGTGAAATAAATAATGTGTTTCAACTCCACTCTATTCACTGTGATTGAAATATTTGACTTATTTCATTTGTATAGAATAGGTTTATATTAGAAAAATATATAGTAATACCTACCAGGGGAGCGTTTCATGAAAGGAAGTTGTCGGATATTTTATCCGACAACTGTTATAAGCTACTGAAATCCTTGCATCTGATTGGCTGAGAGCAAATTTGTCGGATAAAATATCTGACAAGTCCTTTCATGAAACGCCCCCCTGATTTGTTTTTAAGCGTGTTTCATTTTGGGCTTCAATCATCTCATAATCATTATGACAGTACATCTAAAATTAACATCCAACTCTCTCTAAAAACTTTTGAATAGGAAATATTATCAATATGATAAAGTATTAACGCTTGGTAAGGTAACGGTACTCGATCATGCGCATTGAGAGTGGGGTGTCAGACAAAATTTGCTAAATATCATACGAAACATTTTGAAGGTGTTTTTATTTGTACCAGGTAGAATACATTTGGAAGTGCATGTTTACCAGAGCGCTACATATTTGGCCGCCATGCTATGACCGGGATGATAATGTTGGAGGGCCAGGTGCGTCACAACGTGATGGACATGAGCGCTATACAAGAAGCCACTATTATTATTATTATTATCTATCTACACTGGAGAATATTTAATTCGTTCTGTAAATGACATAGCTTGAATTTTAAAAAAGGGGATTAAGAGAAAGGAAAGAGGAAAATGAAGAAGGGAAATAGAAGAAGGAGGAGGAGAAGAAGAAGAAACATCATAATGATATCTCAGTTTGCTTTACAAGAAAATTGACACATTTGAATACCATCACTTGTGTAGGAATGGTAAATTTCTCAGCTTTATGAGATTCGAAAGAGATTATCTTTCTAATCTTGAATGTGAGATCCAAGAATGGAGGAGCTGATGTTATACTTCATAACTTGCATTGATGTTTAGCTCAAAGTATCTCCTCTTGATCTTTTTGAATGAATGGAAGTTTATGATTTTGTTGTTGCATGCCAAAGGGCAAATACTTTACGTTAATGGAAAGGGCAGATTTAAGCATGGAATGTCAGATAACATTATGATAAATTATAATTTTGGAAACCATTCATGCAGAGAAAGAATACAAAGAAAAGGGGGAGACAATACTAAAAGAGAGGCAACTGTCAAGACGAGCGTTGTTCGTTGTACAGTGCTGATCGTTTTGCATATCACTATTCTAATTCTGTTGATACCTTTTTTTTTATACCACTGTTGAGTTTGACTGTCACTCCATGTGCCAACACATTTTCAAAGGATACAATATAATGAATTATGCCACTGACGGTTTATTTGCCACTAATATACGCTTTGATTAAGTTCAACACTGTCGGAAACAGTCAATAGAACAGAAGACAACAGAGCAGAAGATAATGTTTCATAATTATCGTAGAAGGCGTATAAAATAATATATGAATAAAAGCCTATATTTGCTATAATTATATATTTTTCTGCATGATTTTTTTTCATGAAAGTCATGTCCAATATCATTTCTATAGAAAAATTTGGAACTCCTATCCCTATTGCAGTTAAGAGTATTTTTTAGATAATTATTTTAAAAATCATAAATTTGACCAAAATCAGCATTTTAAAAAAATACCTGAAAAGTAACTTTAGACCCATTCTAAAGTTTGGAAACAACGTTTATAGTTTTATTCATGACTTTATCATTCTAAAAATGTATGTTTCAAAAAAATCCTTACAAAATTTCCAAAAAGACTATTTCTTGACCATTTGACAACGGACTATAAGCGGAGTCTGGCTTGGCTCGACGTCCAGTCCGCCACTAGCCCCTCAGGTCGTCGTCCAGTCTGTCATCCGACAAGGACTCCATACATAGTCTTAAATATTTTGGTACGTAAGTCCCGGCTATGCATAACGAAAATGGCTGACATCTATATAAATATATAATGTACCCCTACTACCATCGATCTCTGCTATGTGCATCTGTAAGACATTCTTGTTCAACAACAGAAACAAACAAAATTAAAAACAATGAGCAGGATTTAGTTATGGATGACAACTGCAGTCTCAGGACTGCATGGTTTTGACAAGCTCTACAACAAATTCAAGTGTTTCTCATGATTTTAGTTTTGTTTTAATTTTTAATGATGGAATTGCTCATCAACATTTGAACGGCTACTTGCTCTATTTTTGCAATTTTCTTAATCAGACATTCTAACGCTTTAATGAATGTGCCATCCAATCTTGAAAGTTCAAAACTTGATCTTAATTAATATTGGTAGAGTATTCATTTTTTCTTTAATTTGATATATTATTATTTTCATTATGTGTTATTGACGGTTTATATGAATATTTTGAACAAGAAAGAGTGTCTACTTTCTTTTTTACTGAGTGTATGAAAATGAAATTATAGATGATTATAAAATCACTCCTTACTTTGCTTTTATTCATACTGTTCCTTTAGAAGTGAATCTGAGTGGGAGTAACCCAACCCATCATATCTCCTATGATGATGATGTATCAGCTACCTTAGATGGCTCTGAACCCAATAGTGAAGTCCTGTCTTGGACATGGACCATCAGTACTGATGAGAGCATGCGCTTACAGGTGAGACTCAACGGGAATATCAAACAATGTATGTCAAGTGTTTGCGTCTGCGTGTCTCTTCAGGGCCATTGAGTACAGAAAAATGAAAAAAAGAAAAATTATATTCACGTATTCGACGTGAAAGACAAATAAATTGTTGCATAATTATACGTCAATTTTTCTGATTTTCACGTTTTTGACGTAAAAGACGAAAAAAAAAATGTTGCATATATTTACGTCAATCCTTTGTCCCTTCAGAGCCACCATATTTTCGTATTACCGTTGACATTTTTTTTAATGACGCCTCAGGGGCCGCGAAGCGTTTTTGAAAGGGGGGGGGGGCTGATCTGATTTCACTCATTAATGAAAATTTTCGACCATTTTTTCCGATATTTTTTGTACGTGTCTACTCAAAAAAAGGGGGCTGCAGCCCCCCACAGCCCCCCCCCCCCCAGGCTCCGCGGCCCATGCGCCTAATGTATGAATAACAACAAAACATAAGAATAATGACAAAACTTGGGACGGTTTTGTCCACCGTTCTTGTCATTTGTCATTGCTATAGGCTATTTTTTTGTGTTGTCGATTTTATTTTTTTTTTAGAAACTGAAACTCTTGGTAGTACAATTGGGCAAAATTCCCAGCTATTGAAGTATGCTAAATCAGATTCGGTGACTCAGATAACAACTGCCTGCATATTTTTCTGATAGATGAAATTCATATACCCTTCCTTTCGCATTAACAAATATGAATAAAACAGAAAGTGACTATCCATGAATTGCACTTCACTCATAATGACACCTCAAGCCCCAATTGGTATGTCCATCTGGATAAGCGTAGCCAAAGAAATGAAGGGGTTGAGAGGGGTAGTTGACAGTCTCTCCGTAAATCATTGGCGTGGGTAAGGAGGGAGGAAGAGGTCAAGTTTCACTTTCCATCTACCTTATATTTCCAGTGACCCCAATAACACCAATGCCCCATCAATGGCTAAACCAACGCTACACCACCGCCCCCGATAATGGAACTGAAATTTTGCCAGCCATTGTGAGCTTATTATTCATGTACAATCAGTCGACACGTTTTCTTATTAAGCTGCCTCTCCCATCCAAAAAGCATGAAGCTGACTTCTTAAAGACACCGTTATCACCAATTATTGAAAGTTAATGACATAAATAAGCACAAGAATACGCAGGAAAAAAAAACTATGAATTTATGAGAGACCATGTGTCGTTTTGGATTTATGCTATTTCTATACATGTAAACTCGGACCCCCCCCCCCCCAACATATTTGGCTAAATCTAATGGGGTTCACGCAGTACTGTATTACTGTATTACTACATGCTGTGACCCAACAGCTTTGCTTCTGTTTCAAAGCTCTGGATCCGCATCATACCCACCACTCTTTTGGTAACGCTTATAGACTCCTGTTATCATTTTATTCAGGTCATCTTCAGAAGCTTTCATCTACGTCCACTCTACTCTGTACTTGAGTTTGGTGATGGCACTGTACCTGGTGATGATCTCTACGGTATGTCTTATACCAAGCTAGCTGGATTCAGTGGAACTGATCATCCCAATACAGTCATTTCCCTGACCAATTCACTCTGGATTCGGTTCAAATATCTGAAGGGGAATTGGAATTATGACTTCAGTATGACTGTCAAAAGAGTCCAGTCTAATGGTTAGTCATTTATGTTTCAACCAATGTTATTACTATTTGAAAGGAACCTCTAATTCACCCAATGAAATAGTCTTTAAGAACTCACAGCACTTTACTCATCTTTTCGGTAATCTTTTCTCTATCCACTGTTTTCTTTAAGAGTGTGAACTGGTTTCACCAAGATAAGAATCCTACATTATGCCTATTTGCGTTTCCAGAAACCACCCAAATCCAACTTGAAATGCTGTGATTTATTTGAAATGAAAAGATCTCAAACGTAAATGTAGAAAATGTACCTCATAGGCAGAGAAGCATGAAAATAAGAATTTACTACAATTATTTTTCAAGGAATCTAATATATATTTTTTCTTTTTAGTCTCGACAAGCAATATTGCTACAAGGGAGTATAACGTCTGGAATTTTTAAAATTCTGGCGATTCAATATACCATTTAACATACTATCTTGGTGACGAGACGTTTTACAGTTGATTTTCTTTTTCTAATTGAGACAGTAGTTATTGCTAGGTCGGACAGACATCAACAAAAGTTTGAAGATTGTCTAGGGTAACCACCGTCCAGAGAACATCTTTTAAGATGGCATATCAGATGTAAAGTCATTTATCGGACAGTTAATTTTACTGTTTAAAGTATTCTCTAAATTCAAGAGATTATGATTGTTCAATTCATTTAGATAATTGCATGTTCAGTTACAACAGGTAGTGCTCATAGGCCAGTACTGTCATTGGACAATCCGACCGCATCGATAACATCACCCAACTTCCCGAACCAATACCCGAAGAATTGCTACCAACTGTGGATGGCCAGTGCGCCTGTGGGATCGGTGATCACTGTCGTCGTGACATCATTCGATCTCACTGATTCTTCTAACAACCATCGTCTTTTGATCGGCGACACGAATGACCGTTTCTTGAACATCGGCGGCGCCATGGGTACGTGGGTTCGGTGGACTGGAAAGAAACCAAATGATGATGTGTTTGGAGTCTTCCATTATCGCTCACAGGGACCGTCCATCTACGTGCTCTTCACAACTTCCTACGAACTCGGAGGGACGGGATTTTCACTTGAGCTTAGTGCAAACTTCGGTGAGCTTTCTATCCTCTGTATGCTATTGTATGCGACCATAAGCTTTAAAAAAAAAAAACAATAATCGATAAGGCATATTCAGTAAATAACAACCCCCCCCCCCCGCTACCCTCAAGATGCAGTAATGAGAGGCACACCCGCACAGAGCACCTGCATCTGTATATAGCTGAACAAGAATTCACATCACCACAAGCACCTGCAACAACACTCTAGAGTCCCTTTATAGACAGAGTTACGACATGGATGACCTATTTTTGGAAACAAAATGGCGTTTGAATTCTTTCTATTGAGAACACTCAGGTGCTCATAGGAATTGAATAGAAATGTTCCGTAACAGTGGAAACAAAATGGCGTTCAAATCATGGGTTGTCGTAACTCTTCTATAAAGGGACTCTACAACACTCTGCACAGCACTGCCCTCTCCAGGACAGCATCTTAAAGTTCAAGGTTCAAGTACATTATTAGCATTGGTTAATACAAAAGCAGTACGAGGATGCAGTGAATGCACACTTCAACATGCGATACACTTGATTTTTTCTACTTGACCAAAGAGGGTTTGCCCACGGTGTACTCATATTGAAATGTGCTCATATTGAGTGGTGGCTGGAATTAGAAAAAATATTTTTGCCTGAGGATGATAATGATAGTGACCTGGTCACTTCAAAACGCCATTTTATTTCATTGGAATGAAAGCTTATTGTTTAGAAAGACAAACCCCTGATTTTGCTTTCTCTTACCAACCCCTACAAATGTATCACAGAAACCCATCATCACACCGAGCAGCCTACATCTTCTACTCTTGCTCCGTCAACCACAACAGATATCAAACAGATATCCCCTCTAACATGTCTAACATGTGTATGTCCCTCAACCACCAAACCTCCCATCATTACCACTACCGGAGGAGCTCCCGTCCATTCAAGCTCTTATCCTAATGACAAACAACTGGGGAGTCCAATTAACGGTGAGTATGTAGAAGTAAAATATTAGAGACCCTTTCCCCTTTTCTGATAGGGTCAAAACCTTTGTGGGGTGGCAAACAAAAACCAAAAAATGTGTAATTTTCATGCTTTTTGATAAAGCATGTTAGCATTTTCCTGAATCAGTGTTTTCAGGTCGCCAGTACATAGGCCGAGTTCGCCGGCCACCTCTTGAAAAGTGATATGGAAACTAGGTAGAAATTAAAACGAGCTTATGAAAAGGTGCTCCACAAAAAAAACCCCACACAAAACAATGCTATGCCATGTAAACACGAACTCCATGCCATGGGTGATTCAAAAAATACATTGCTATGAAGCAATACCAGTTTCAGTCACATGACAACAATAAAAACCTATATCAATCAAATCAATATACTATAAAACATGGAAACACAATGCTCTATTTAGGCCTGTTTAATAAGGTTTCAATGGCTAATTAATCAATATGACTAAAGAAATAATCAAATACCAGGCTACGGGAATATTACAACACATGAAAATATCAATAATAGTCGCATAAACTGATACTTAAACATACTCAAATCCAAAGCGTTTCATTCGTAATCCAATGTGTTATAGCGCTATGATCGCTGTGTCAAGAGCCCGGCCGACTAGAAAGCGTACAAAAGAAGATATTACAAAAGTTTGTTTATTCTTATTTCCGTCATATAAAAAGAATATACAATCACATGAATATAAAGCAAATAACAAAATTCATATATATAACACAAGCCAAACTGTATGGTAGTATGGCATTAAATTGAACAACACAATAAAGAACGATTGAAGATACAATGTAATCAAGGAAAGGCAAGAAAGAGACGGCTGGATAGTCCATTTTTAGCTACACTTAAGGCGGATTCACACCGAATACGACACACGACACACGACACGACAAAACGACATGAACGACTTTCTGAAAAATCGCTCTAATGCAAACCCTATGGCACCGTGCACACCTGCCACGACATTTTTCGAAACGTCGTGCACGACGTTTTTAGGGGTTTTTAGTCGTTTCAGAAAATCGCTCAGTGAGCGATTTTCTCAGCACGACAAAACGACATTTTGGCCACCAACCAATTAGCGTGGAGGATTTGCAGTGACGTCATATTCATCCAAAGCCGCTAATTGCATTGCAGAAACTTTCACTTCTCCAGCTCATATCTCTATGGGATTTTACGTGTAAATTATTTTATCGCACCGCACAAAAAGTACCATTGAGCTAGCTATACACAAAAACACAGCATCGGTTATGTTTTCGTCAAGTCCAACCAAAACGAGAGGCCTAAGTTACATAGATCTACTTGTCTGATTGATCCTTTGGTTGAAAGGTTGCTGAAAGTTTATCTACGGTAAGTAAGTAACACTAAGACTAATTAGATGAGAGGTCTATAGACTCTAGTCTATATTTTATCAATGCTTGACGAACTTAACAAAGGCCAGTGGCAATGTTTGATCAAACTTGACAAAGACCAAAACTAACGTTTACAATAACAGTAAGTTTAGAGAATCTATCGTCTATAAGACTATAGATCTAACTTAGACTGCGGAGAGAATAAATGGTGGCTAAACTTAACTTTACCTAGCCCTAAGTTAGGCTAGGTTATGAGCAAATTCAATGAGTAAAAGTTAGATCTAGAGCTAGATCCCTGTCTCCAGATCTAAGTTAGGTCTAGATCTAGAGGTCTAGCTGTCTAGATATATTATAGGCCTAATTCCTAACAACATGTAAACTAAACTAAACAAGGCTGAACAGTTAAAGCTAAACTCCAGCCCGGTCCCAGCCCCAGGACCATTACAGGTCCAGGAGTCCAGACTCCAGGCAGTGTATCTGGAGGCCGGGGCCCGGGGGGGGGGGGGGGGAGCATGGTATGGGCATCATTCCGTTTAAAATCAGAGCTAGCCTAAGGCTATGGTCTGCATTATAATGGTCTAGTGTCTGTAAAATCTACAGAGAGAGAGAGAGAGAGGGACCCTTCCCCCCCCCCCCCCCTCACAAATTTCGAACCTGTCAGTGTCGACTGTTAACGTTACTAGACCATCTCTGATCTACTCAACTTGACATGATTTAGTCTCACTGTTGTTGGTTCTTAATTTGAGCCTAATTTTGGGGAAGGGGGGGGGGGGGGTGCTTGTAGTGTAATTACTAAGCTGTTAATTCTACTAGATCCAGATCTAGAGCCTAACGTTAGGCCAAATAATAGTGGTCTAGATTCTAAGTTAGGCAAGAGTCTAATCTCTAGACTCTAAATTTAAGATATCTAACATCAATTAACATCATACATGTCACTGACTAACATTAGATCTAGAGTTTATGTAGATCTACAACTAAGTTAGAGACCTTTTTCTTATTTATTTTGTAGGTCTAACATTTAGATCTAACAGTCTATATCTTAAACTCACTCCTCCAGGCTCCTTATCTTTTTGTTTTATTATTTGTTTGTTTTAGGTAGTTTTGATTCTTTTTGTTTTGATCAAAGCATTTCCAGTTGATCTAGAAGCAGTCTAAGTTACAGACCAATAAAATAATTTTTAAAAAGGGAGAAATAAAAATAATCATTAGATCAATTTGACATATGGCAATAAGTTAAACTGAAATTTTCAGAGAGAATTTTTTCATTAGGGCTACAAATCCGAAACAGGGATGTCAAAGATCTAGCAGTGGCAGATTTAGGGGGCATCCCCTTTTTGCTTTTCAGAGAATTTGAAGGAAAACTGGACCCCCCCCAAAAAAAAAAAAAAATAAGATAACCTTTATTTTTCTTTTCTTGTCAGAAAGTTTTCTGAGATATGTGCCCCCCCCCCCCCCCTTGACAAAATCCTGATTCCTGGATCCGCCTCTGGATCTAGAGTAGATGTATGTATTATGTACACTTGCTGTTCATAAACCCCTAACTCTACATTGAGAAAAAGGGGCGAATCCCAACATTTGTTTGAGTGGGAGTGTAGTAAGTTGTAAATCAAATTATATGTCACTATGGCCTTTATTATGATTTATCTTTTGCCATTTTGCTATATAAACTCTCGATAAATTGAAATAGGTTAAATTTTATGTTTCACTTTTTTTTTCAAGTTGAATAATTACATAAATTTCTATCATAAGACCAACCATTCTATTTGAGATGAGACTAAATGTGAATTTCTAATATGAAATAAAAGTCCATTCCATGAAGAAATATTAAAAGAACCTTATATATTTATGAACCTGTTTATTTGTAGTCTTATGGTTTGTTACTTTCTCCATCTATTTTTTGCAGCATAAAAGAATGGGCCAGGATTAAACACTGGAAAACCAGGCTAATCCCTGTACAAAGATGAGGATATTAAGGGCGAGACACATTTGCTGAAAGATTGCCAGCAAGCTTGAAAGATCTGGTAATTATTTTGTTTCATTCAACTCTAAAATGAAGTTAAAGATTCGTTTGGAGATGGAAACTGATAAGTTGTTTTTATATAGATACTTTACATACAGTACAACATCCCCTATCAATTATGTCATTATAAATAAGACATAAAGCAAGTCAGAATTCATCTGGTCAAATAATTTATTTACTACTTTTATTTTTAAAATCATTATTATTCTCAGCATTGCTATTTTATCTTTTAAAGTAAATTATTATTATTTTTTAGTATTTTCATTTTGCTAAATGTTATTTCTTATCCTGGCAAAAATACAATAATGATCTAAATTCCTTTCTTACTAAATTTACAGGAGAAAGTGGTGGATGTAGTGTGGTCAACATACAGGCTTGTTTCATGCAGTACAAGAACATGAGGAAGAACGAGGGAAGAGAAGTAGAACTGGTGCCATCATCATTTCAGGTCATCACACACCTGTTTTCCATCCTCAAGGAAAAACACTTACTAACGTACTAGTATTGTTGATTTCACATCCTTACCTAAGAGAGTAAGTACAATTTTATTTATAGTACAGTACATGTAACAATCCAGTTGTTTTCCCAATGCATCAATTCATGGAAATTGGGGATGGGTGTTCACATTCAAAGTCATGTCAATTAGTTGTGCTGCTTTGTTTTAACAGGGAAATAATTTATACCCTGATCTTCTATTTACTAACATAAGCTTTGTCATGGTCCTACACAACGATAGCATTTAATACATAAACACTGATCATGCATGCTTGTGTTATAGTCTCTTGCTATGCTAGATGCTATTTTCTCATCTTATTAAATTTCTGTTCATTCAAGAAAATGTTTAGTAATTTTGATGTATGTGTTTTGTGAATTGTATCTCAAAAATGTTATACAACTATACAAGTCACTTTGTAGCTATGATGTAATGCTTGTTGTTAGGAAAGCTATATCTTTGTTTAATTCTTTTATTATTTTGCAGGGCATGTACACACCTACAAGAGATTGTACCTGGTAGCTGATGCAAAAGGATGCTCTCAAGAACGAGAGGGAGTCAAATGGGAATGAACTTGATGCCATTCATAGTTTTCAGATAGTAGTGTCTCTCCCCAGTCCATCAGCTGCTAATATTAATACTACCTGTGTCACCACACCCTTCCTTGTAGTTCCTAGCAGTGGCGGATCCGGGGGGGGGGGGGGCCGGGGGGCCCGGGCCCCCTCCCCTGGGACCAAAAAGGGGCCCAAAAAATGCTGAGGACCTTTTTTTTTTTTTTTTTTTTTTTTTTTGCTTGTCAGAAAATTTTGTGAATATTGAGCCCCCTCCCTCAAGAAATCCTGGATCCGCCACTGCTTCCTAGTACCCCGGTACCCCTTGCTCCCCCCCCCCCTCGATCCTCAAATGATCTCACAATGGAGTGTGCAAGGACACACCAACGGTAAAACATAGTCCATTCATTTTAGTATTTTGAATAACAATCTTACCCCCATGAAGAATTTCATTTCACAGCCCCTACAACTATCTTACTTCTCTTCTTTAATTTAACTATGTTATGCACAACCACTGGTTAGAATGTTATTTAGTCTGCAATTATAAGTAAATTCTTCAGTGGGGCTTTTCAAAGTTTTGTCAAATCTCTATTTCAAATTTAACTGTGGTTAATGTCGTTGAATGTCAATTTATGTTCCCCTCCCCCTACATAATCATTGCAGTTAGATGCATCTTACTAGCAGTATGTTCCATGTATTCTGGAAGGGGGGGGGGGGTGTATGAGCTAATTGTATTTGCTTACTACATCATACATTCTTGGGGATGAATTCCATTTCCACGCTGATGGAGCTTAAACTTGCCTGAATACAATATTATAACTGAAAATATTTACATGATTTCTCAATATACTGTTTTAGGGAAAATCCATACTGGTCTATTATTTTGTTAAAAATGCTTGTTGTAGAAATCTATCTCATTTAAAGTTTTGAATCACAGTATTAAATAACTGTTTAAGTCTTTTAAATATTTGTATTGTTTAGTGATAATCTTTCCAATTATATTCAGTTTTTTTTTCAGCTCTCAAACAGAATACAATGGGTACTGAACAATTTTGAAAGAGAGAGGGGGAAGGGAATAGAGAGAGGGGGGGGGAGAGGGAGGGAATAGAGAGAGAGAAGAATAAAGAGAAGAGAGGGAGAGGGAGAAGAAATAGAGAAAGACATTTAAAAGTGTGTATTTTTTCAACGCAACTTTGAAAACGTATTCTCTGGAGTCGTTCAAAGATTTTCCATAATATGGGGCAAAGTATTGCTTTTGCTTTGTTGAAAAATATCTGATTTTTTTTTTTTTTTTAATCAACCATGAGTGTGTTTTGAGATAACTTATACACAGATACATAGAATATCCATCAATACCGACAACTTTCCCCCTGTATTTACAATTTGAAAGAAAGGAGAAAATTGCAAGGTATGCGGTTGTGACTGCGATTTTATTTGAGGTATATTGGTATGGAAGTGAGTATACCTGATAGAATGTGAAGTAATAAAACAAACCAATTAGAAAGGAGAGGGTGTGTGAGGAGTCCTATCATATCGCAACCTCCCACTTAGCCATTTATTTCCACCCCCCCCCCCCCCCCCGGTAGCTGCACCAAATCCAAATTGCAGAGAGAATTTTTTTTTTTTTTAAGTTTGGGGAAAATGTGCATATTACTAGTATGTCACAGAAATAAGGTTATGACCATGTGTCATAGACAATCTACTCGTCATAAATGGAAAACAAAACTTTCTGTCAGACTTGGTCCAGCAAGAAATTCAAGTAGATCTACTCTCCTAATGTCTGGTACCCGTATTCTAGATAATTATAAGCCTGCACCACTATTTTCAATTAAGGATATATATTTTATCTCTAAAATATTTTTTCTCTAAAAAATGGTCAGTCGTGAGTCTATAAAACAAAACTGCATGAATTATTCCGAATAGACGACAAAGATCTTTTTTTTTTTTAATGTATTTAAAATACTCACACGATATGAAGAAAAAAAAAAAACGCAAGCTATTATTATTCCGAATAGAAAACGGCAAATATCACTTCTGTAATTTCTCAACATGTGTCACTTGACCAATTTAACAACTTTTAGAAATCCAATTAAAGAATAAATGATTTCAAAATTAAACAATATAAAACTCTTATAGAATTATTTTGATGACTACAATGATGAACTTCAAATGAATACTATCACGACATTCTCATCATCAAAAACGACATCACCCTCTCTCCAGCACGACTTTTTAGCGAATGTCGTGTGCGGTGTGCACTGTTTTTTCGCCGTTGTCGTGTAGTATGTCGTTTTGTCGTGTCGTGTGTCGTGTGTCGTATTCGGTGTGAATCCGCCTTTACATAGTGCAATCTTCCATGGGGACCACATACTAAAAGAAAAAGAGAAAGAAACAGTGAAAGAGAAGGAGAAGAAAAAGAAGAGATGAAGAAAGACATTATGAACACTATATTTACACCTCAAAAAAAGTAAGGAGAGACAATGTGTGAAAGAAAGTAGAAACGGAGCTAGACCATGCATGGAAACAGATGAAACAAACTAAGAAACACTGGAAAGATAAGAAAGAACGTTTAATAAAGACAAATAGTTGGAAGGGAGAAAGTGGAAGAAAGAGAGATACAGGGATAGATAAAAGATGAAAGAGAAAGGGAGAGAGATAGAGAAAGAGTGGGATGGAGAAAAAAAAAAGAGATAGAAAAAAGCTGGAGCAAAATCCTGGAACATCATCCCACTTTGTATCTGATAAATAACTTCACCTTCACAAGATCCCTTAAACGTACTTATTCCATCAGTACTTTATTTTTAATGTTAACTCATTCTATATTCTGTATTGTGTTTTCTTTCTCAGTTTTGTAGAGCCCGGTTCACATGAGGTGTCATTTGCTGACGTTCACGTTAGGACCGCGTCAGTGACTGGTACGGTCTATTGCGCGTCATAAATGAAGAGTGCAAATAATTACTTTTAATAATTGGCGTATGGGTTAGTTTTCTTCTCAGGCTTGATTAGCGTAGGTACTGACGCAATCGAAATTACGCGTCGTGTGAGCCGGGCTTTAATAAGGAGTATGGTACCCTTTTTAGCGCCCCTAAAATAATATCCCATAAAATTATGAACATTATAATTAAGAGACAGAAAAGATACAGAAAGATGCACAATATTATCATTGCGCAATATATAACGGGACATTATTTGTGTTTCTGAGCGTTCCTCATCTATTTCCAAAGCTATTTTGAACAAAATATCTACGTTTTTCTAAAACTTGGTAAATGAAGTGTATTGCCTAGTTTCCGTATCTACATACTATTATAGCAGCGAATAGCCGAGTTTACTCGCGAGTTATGGCGAGTTGTGGCAAGTTGACTCAAAACAGCCCTCGCGATGACTCGTGCGGAGCTCTTCATATAACTCCGGAGAACTCCTGCCAACTCGACGCGACTGGGCGTAGCTTGGCGCGACTTTGCACAACTCGGCTTAAGGTCGCGAGAGGTTTCCAAAATGTTGAACATGTTCAAAATTTTGACTTGTCTTCAACTCGTTTGAACTCGTCATATGCTCGCGTTGGTGGTAGTGAGCTCGTGATGAACTCTTCCTACTCGCAACTTTAGAGTTGACTCGAGTATTGTACGAGTTTCAAAGAGTTGAGAACAAGCACAACGATTTTATTCCGAGTTACCTCGAGTTGTGCACGAAGTTGGCTCGAATTAAAGACGGGTATGGCGAGTGACAATGAGTTTTGCAGGAACCTCTCCCCTGTTTCGTGTGAGCCTATTCCGAGTGCACAAGTGCAGCCTGATCACTTTTATGCCAGCCCGTCATGCATTAAAACAATGCCCGTCGTCATCCCCTGAGATATTTCTTATCTTAATCGTACGGGACTCATACACAACTCGTACAAAACTCGTAAAAAGATCGTGATAACTCGCGAGAAAATCGATAAAAGTAGTACGTAGATCATCGTGACTCGGAACACACTCGATTGAACTCTTACCACACTCCAGTAACTTGTACAAATATCGTTGTAAAGTCGATGTTGGCTCGTAGAACACTCAAACAAAACCCGTACAACAAGAAATTTCCCAAGTTTTCAGGAGATGGACACGAGTTTAAGCTCGTGTGACACTCGCCATAACTCTCGCGACCACAACTCGGCTACATGTGTAAGTTGGAACGCTTCTTTAGTCCCGCTCATACGAGGCGTTAGTTCACTGGCTGTGATTACTCAACTATTCACCTATGTTAAATTCAATAGAATTCAAGCTGCAGTAAGCAGTGAACAATAGGTCCAATGGGTGCGATTGGCCTAGCTAGCACGAAGACAGAGGTTTGGCCGCATCCATTGGGTTTCTGTTCGTGTGACGCTCGTTTTGCACTCGAAACAGCAGAGCAGAAACAGGGTATCAAGCACATCTCTAGTGCAGAATATATATCCAACCCAATGAATGCGAAAAGAACGCTTGTCTTCATATATGATAGCAAGGCCGATCGAAGCAGTCGAGCCTTTTGTTCACTGCTTACTACAGCGTGATTTCTACTGAATTGAAAAAAAAAAAAAAAAGGATCGACGCTTGTGAAAGAACTCCTCGTGTGAGCAGGGCTTTATAGTATGGACCCCATTTATTTCGATCAGTCTACCCCACCAACTTACTCCTTTCCTTCCCTTTTCTCCTCTCTTTGCATTATCTTATCTTCTTCTCTCTGAAACTTTCTTGTCTCTTTCTAGAACTTTTCAACTTGAAATATCTATATGTAATCGTGGCAGCGGTTCTGGTGTTAGTCTTCATTTCGGTAGCTCTTGGTTGTTATTTCCAGCGACGAATGAATGTTAACAAGCTGTTGATCACCCTCGAAAAGGTTTTTAACATTTACTGTGTCATTGATGCAATTTTGCACAGACTTAACACACAACATTCCATAGAAGAGTAATTAGGTTGCATACAAATAGTGGTAATATGAATTTGTTTTTGCTTCGATTTTACTAGAACACATCACATGATTCTCGAACTGTTTTGCACGCAACAAATTAGTATTTCACAAAAGGGCAATTCCACGGAAAATGTTCCCTTTCCCCAAATAACAAAATTGGCAATTACTCAAGATATATTTGTTCTATCATGACAAATTTAGTATCAAACAAAAGAGCTCAACAAGCCTTATGATTTAAGTGATAATACAATAAGAGTGAAGCACATTTAGGCATGATTTTCTTTTTTTTAAAATCCCTTTTTTCGGTCAAAATGTCTTGTCTTTGGATCTCATTATTTCAGGCCACAAGCAATTCAGATTAAATTTTTTAGTAGTAAATTGTGATGAATGGAACAAAGATTCCAAATAACAGGTTTGCATAATCCAATAAACACTATAAAGCAGCGCTATATAGGAGTTTATAAAAAGCGGACAAAAGTGTCATGTCCGTTACGCACAAGCTGTCATGTCCGTTACGCTCCTTTTTAATTTTTTTAGCTCTGAAAAGAAACTATGTAATCTAATTGTTATACAGTATACATTTATGTTTAGAGTATTTTATAAACTTCTACTAATACCTAAACTAAACCCGTGGAACCCTAAAACTCACAGATTTTTCAAACTGTTCACAGGAATAAAAAAAATCCTTGTCCATTTGATGTCATATCCGTTACGGTTACAAAAATCCATTTTCTCTTCAACTATTCAGTGATATACTGTAAAAATTGCTGTGTATATCCCTGATAGTCAAATGTGTCTGATTCAGTTACTGAAATATGTTTTAGGACTCTTGGTTTTGATTAAAACTGTCTTAAAGAACAACAACAACAAAAAATAGTATGACTGTCATGCCCAAAACAGTTCCTATGAGGTTTACATGTATAAAGGATTCTTTTGTAAATCCAATCTGTCTTTCTCTTTATCTCTCTCTCTCTCTCTTTTCTGCCCCCTCTCTCCCTGTCCCCCTGTCTCTTTTTCTCTCTCTTTCTTTCTTTCCTTCACTCACACACGCTGTTCACTTGAAATCATCAGTGCTTCACCTGAACACAATCTTTCCATGGGTAATTATGACTGGAGCGCCACGCCCTATGGCCACGCCCCAGCAAGATGGTGGGTGGCCGGCGCCACCCCGCTACGCACACGTTCCAGAAAAAATT
>CM046835.1:6873067-6903067 GCA_025618425.1 Heliocidaris tuberculata | reverse complement strand
ATGTGTCATTTAACAGAAGGCGGAAGGGGCACTTGTCGAATTAGAATGGGCACCTCTCAAATTTGAATAGAGGATTTGGCCACAGGTGAAGGTGCACTTATCAGACGGAAATGGGGGTAATTCTTGTATCTGAAAAGTGAGAATGGAAAAAGGCAGTTATTGAAAGAGATTAATAGGTACATTTGATGCACATGATTTAAATGGGGATTGTTGAAGGAAAGATTTTAATAGTTTTATAAGAGATGAAAAGGGAAGAGGCTCGTTTATAAAAATAGAATAAAGGAAGCACTTACCAGAAAGCATAGGGGCAATTAAAAGATTGGAAAAGGGGAACGTATTATAATATAAAGGATACTTATAAATGGGGAAGGGGCACTTCTTACTAAGGAACAGGGACAGTTGTCAAGGAAGAAGGGGCACCTCTCAAATTTTAATAGGCCTCTATAATATTTGAGCTTCTTTCTACATTTTGTTTATAATACCATGCTTTATTAGGCCTAGATTTTGCATTAACTGTGCATTAAAGAGGCGGGGATGTATTGCCCATTTGTACCAATGGAAAACATGTTAGTAATGGACATGGATGAGAGATTTTGAATCTATAAAATCGGAAATATCGGGACATTCAAATCATATCTTTAGCATTTTATCTGAATTTTTTAGGAATTCTCACAACAGCAGTCTTTTATATTAATTTTATCAATTTTATCAATTGCTAGAAATTATTTCTTCCTTGAAAATTAGGGGGGATTTTTTTTTCACGTGTCTACTCAAAAAAGTGGGGGGGGGGGGCTGCAGCCCCCCCCCCCCGGTTCTGCGGCCCATGTACTTCACCCCCAAATGAGAATTGAATATATAAATCATTCCTCACATTGTGTATTTTGGCAACATTCACAGAATGATAACGTTTGGTTTAACTTTTTTAAAAAATGTTTAAAAGTTAAACCTGTCGGAGTCAGATAATGCCTTAGGTTACGGTTTCATCAAAATGCTTTAACTTTCAAATTAAGGAATATCAGAAATATCAGAATCGCCAATTAGTGTAAATTTTCAGTGTGCATTACATCGTTCTTCGTGAATCTATAGAAAAGGATAGTACCAAACCTTCAGAAAGTACTTTGGAAAGTATTATATCTTTTAAGTGCATAAATTTGTTTCTGATCAAATGTGTTTTACTTAATCACTGATATATTGTCGACTATTTTGAGTTTTGTTAAAAATACATTATGCTCTCACTTCTGCCTTCCCCTAATGAAGTATTATATTACAAGTGTTCATATTATTCTTATTATTATTATAAGAAGAAAAATAATGCTGATTTCTTAAGCCATTATGTAGCATGATGTTTATTTTGTAGTTAATTGGACAGAATACGTAGTGTTTCTAATCATAAGAGCTTTAAGGATTTGTGCACTAAACACAACCCATAGATGTTTACTTTTATCTTAATTTCTCATTGAAACCTGCAGAAGGACTTTTGTTTCCACCTATCCTTTGGTTTAGGATGGATTGTTTAGATTTCTACATGTCTAACATGTAACAAGGTCGTAAGGAACCATAATGTCTGTTTAGTTGTCATCTAATGAGTTTTTTTGTTTAGAAAATGATAATCCCATGATAAAAAGAAATTTATGTCTTATCCCATAAAAGCTAGGCAATATTTTGTTTTTCTAAACAAATCTATACTTTTTCTATTAACAGAATTTTGATTCCATTTTCTATTCATCTGTATACTTATAACATATCATATCTGTAATACCTCTCAAATGAATGGATGTGTCTTTTTTGATGACAGTAATTTTGTTTCATTTATAACAACCAAAATTTTTTTTAATGAACATTTTTCGTCTATTAGTTGTTGCTAGGTCAGACCAATCAGTAACCAGCATTCCATTTTGTCCAAAGCAACTTCTGTTCAAAATCACACATAAGAATTAAATGTACACATAATGAAAATGGCCTGTTATGAAATTGTTCTGTATGTGTGTCATGTGTCAACTTTGATTGTTTGCCAACAGTTGAATATGAAAGCTAATATTCTTTACTTTGAATTACTGAATTTGTTTGTGGGCGATATTTACATCAATATAAATGCATGTAAATAAATTTCAGTGAAAAAATTATTAGACTGCCTGGGAAAAAATGTTACATGGATCATGATTTCAAAGGCTATATCGGCTGTTCAGAGCTGTCTGGCTCCAAAGAGAAGATATATAAAATAATACAATAAAATAAACAACACTTAAATTGTATACGTTTGATAGTACATTTAATTCTTCATTTTTGGTTCTCTTCATCTACAAGAAATATACAATCTCATATACAAACATCTACAAAACAGTTCACAATAAACAGTCCATCTACTGTATACAGTAAAAAATAATAACAGAACATGAATAACAATTGTATATTGTCTTTGATTTGAGATCTTAATTAAGGCAAGTAAACATGTCAATACAAAATAAGCATGCATACAGTTTTCACATACATAGTGGTATACATGTAATTTGTTGTTTTTTTTTTCATTTTTACAAACACTATACCCTGGATTGCTTGCTCTTAACCTCCTGCCTCTTTCTATGTCTGTTTACACATATCTCTCTTTTCTTTGTTACAAACATGAAAACTGTTGTACACTGAAAAGAAGAAATCATCACATCAGTGTAAAAAGGGGATAATGCCTGTTTATTGTCAATGAGCACTTTCCCCTTTTTACACTGATGCGATGCAAAGTGATTGAATAAATATCATGATTCACTGCATCTTTGACTGAAAAAAGAGGTGTCAGAATATATCATTTATTCTTCCTATCAATGTATTTCCTTGATGATTTATGTTCTTGCTATAAAGTAGATTGGTATGTTGGTAACTTTTTACGAGTCACAAGTTATTCATTCATCATGAAGTCAGTGACAAGATCTGATGGACAAAATGAAACCTTGTAAAATGCCTCCAGTAGTCATTTAAAATCACTAAGTGGAAAAAGCGAGGACAAAGCCAAGGGTGCTGTAATGATGTATTTTGTTTGGAAGGGCATCATATATAGTATAAAGTAGGAAGCTTAAAGCGAAATGTAACAGCACGAAAAGATGCAACTAGAACGCAAAATGAATAATTGTTGAAAATCAAAAACTTTATCCCCTAGATCTAGAACAAAAAAATTTTAAATATGAGGCTGGTAAATACATGTACTGGCTCAACTAGGTTTAATGTTCCCTAAAATTCAATTCAGATATGTCAAATAAAAACTTTCAATTTATTGAATGGCCAACTATTATACTTCATGCATTCCAGATGCATATTGTTATGCCACTATATTTTGTTAAGCTACCTTAGGGACATTAAAAGTAAAAACAAAAAATGCTCAGTGGTGCATCTGCAAAGTAAAGAGTATATTTAAGTATCATGAAAACTGCCCCAGGGCTTACAAATTGGACTGGATACAAATATTTCATCTGGTTACATATATGAAAATTATATAATTATTCATACTTGAGTAAACAGAGCCGTTCAGACCAGACATATGTTGATATTGTAGGTTGATATACATATATACGGTAGACACCATTCTAAAAGCATGAAATTTACTAGCACTCGTCTATCAGTCTAACAGAAAGTAGATATTACGTTTTCTAATTGCAGTCTTCTATTGTATACAGTCAATTGCATTCCATGGCCACATGCAACACGTTTTGTTGCAGTACAAAAATAAACAATTTTTAAATGCATTTAAGTACAATGAAATGACGTCCAATCTACATACACTACAGTTTGTCATAAGTATACGAAAACTGACAAAATCTGACAAAATTACACAGTTGTACAAAAATATTGCAATATAAATGGTAGCAGAGGCCCTGTTTTGCATACTGTTATGTTCAGCATGTACACAATTCACTAAAATAGAAAATAACGGATAACATGTACATGGCACATTAGTCATTTTATCAACATATAAGTAAATAAGAGAAACAAAGAGGATACCTGAGGAGATGTACAGATTTTTCAGACTTGTTGAAACATAATAGATATAAACTGAGAATAACGTATACAAATGAGACATTTTCCCCTACATTAAAAGAATTTAAAAAATAGTAAAATGACTGTATTGTGGTTGTCATTCATGTATATAGGATAATCATTTGGTGTTGATTACTTTTATACAAATTTATACTATCTGTCACCAATGTGGATTAACAAAATATAAAAAAAAAATATTTTAGGTACAGAATGAAATTTGATTGTTTCATTAAAAAAAATTGTTTATTAATTCCACTGATCAGATGAACCTCTTTCAGGAGATATCATTTCTCACTTTCTCTTTCTGAAATGATCTCAACTACATTAGTCTAGGAGATGGCTAGGACGATAACTGTCTGTAGAATGATATGTGGGATTACCTTGTATAGCAAAAAAACAAACAAACCAACAAGTATATTTTATCAATGAAGAAACTATTCATTCCCACTGATATCTCAGGATGCTCACAACTTCATGAGCCACAATTTAACATCAGGCATTATTAACTCTTACTGTGCGAAGGGGTTTAGCTCTCTTCAAAATTTTCCACAAATGTGATTGATGCTTACTTTTCAAATGTCTGCACTTCATTGACCATCTTTAAATTTCACAAAATATTGTGTACAAAAACTTGTCGGAAATTTATTATCTTTTCTTATGATACAAAACATTATTACTTTATCCACCTTTATGCATAAGAATTACTGAAAATTACATTGGAGTTTCTTTTTTGTCCATTATTTTTTGGTTTCTCATTTTTTTTACTATATTGTTTAATGTTGAAATAATGTAATATCTTTTTAGAAATCTGCAATTTTCTCTGAAAATTTCTATGGTAGCTTATAATTATAATCATATATATATAGAATGCTTGATTCATGCTCAAAATTTTGATATACATTGACCACTATATACCATTCCTGTGGTTGAGCAATTGGTGAATGAAAATGACAAGTCTATCTGTCACATATATGTGACATCGGCACCGAAAGAATAATAACTGTTTGACAAAAGTGAATTATGTTTGTAATAATTGCTACTTGAGAATATTAATGAAAAGATTTAGGAATATTGAGCTTATTACACACTGATATCTCCTTCATTTTTTTCTCATACTCATTCAGTGTTTAGGAAGAGTACATTATCCAACAGGAAATAACCCATTTCAATTCAAACATATCTTCTTAATGATGTGCTATACAATTCATAATGTAATGAATTATACATCATCAATAAAATTTTTGTGCATAAGAGAGTCAGAACATATAAATAAAACTTCTTTGGTAACTGAAAAAAAAGAAGGATAATCAAAATTTTGATTACTTCAAAACAAAAGGAAAATCAGCATGCATAGTTGGAAATCTTCATAATATGTATAGATGTACAAAACAACATGTATTTCTCACTTTGCATACATGTAAAGAAAAGTAATTTTGTATGGATTATGATTGACATGCAATTATGTTGTGTAAGAACCATAACTAATATAAAACTGAGACTGAAGTGTGTTCTAAAAAAGAAAATATCATGCAAGATTTCAAAGATACATGTTGGACAGAAAAAAAATCTGGGGTTTGAAACCTTGCTTACAAATCAATCCAAAAACAATATTGCAGCATAGCACAGAACAAAATCACATTTCCATAAACTCATAGTAAATCCTTTTGATTAATTTCTACTTCATAATAAAATAACTGCTTACACTGCAGACACAGTTTAATACCAATGGCATAAAAAGATGGAAGTCCAACATCAGAAGCTCTGCATGAAAATCCATTCCCATTTCTCATGTCTTGATGTTAATCATAGATTAGCGTGCTGCATGAAAGCAGCCATCATACAGCAAACACATGGGAAAGGGGTTGCGCACATCACGGCATGTTGTTCACACAATCTTATTATCAAGGAAACATAGTATCAGACGCAGGTGAGTACATTAGCAGCTTTTGGGAAGAGAAATTTCTCTAGTGACATCTCATCATTGCAGAGATGGATGTATGCGTTACCTCCTGTTTACTTTCACCGATACAAAGTTGTGCTGGAATAAAAAATTAAAAAATTAAAAAATCAGTGACTTAATGTAAAAAGTACTCAAGAAGACTAAGGCCAGCTCTTTTACTTACAATATCAAACTGAGAAAATATGAAGTCATGGGATAATTTGAAATTCATGGTATATAATTTATCTGAAATATTAAAATTTTATAGTAAGAATATAAAAAGTTAAGTAAAGAAAATCTTTGCCCACAGCCATAAATAACTACTCGTTTTTTATAATTATATCATAAATAACAACTTAATAAGTTCATGAACCTAATAAGACACTGACAATCAACATCATGAATCATTTCAATGCCACCATTTTAATGCCATCTTTCATTGTTACATTGGTGTCATCTGCTGAGAGCCATGTAAAATGACATGAATCAGCAGATGATATCTACCCTGGAAAAAACTTCACAGTGCATTTACGTGTTTCGGTTGCAGGAAGATAAAACTAGTCAATTCTAGTCCTAATCACATAGTACAGTGGGATTTTCCACATACAATATAGAAAGGGTTATGTCCCAAAAGTGCAAGGGTGAAAAAGGGAGGGAAGGGGAGGGGAGGGGAGGAGGGGGAGTGATATGACATAAAGTTTACCTCTGTTTATCTCCTGTGTATGAAATCCTCTAGTCTGGCTTTATGCAGGAGATCATCCTGAGAGGATTAAGGGGGGGGGGGGTGGTGAAGAAAAAAAGTGATATATGATAAGCTTACCTGTGTTTTTCTCCTGTGTATGAAGTCCTCTAGCCTTGCTTTATGTGTGAGGGTGGGGTCATCCTGTGAGGAGTAGGTCTGAGCAAACCAATGATTCAGCAGACACTCTGATGTGGTTTTTCTTTCACTAAAAAAAAAACAAAGAAGTACACATGATTCAATCTAGTCACTGATGGTTGTCCTTCCTACACTATAACAATTTTCAACAAAAATATCCCACTGAAAACTACTCCTGAGAACTTATCACACAAATATCCGATTTTGCATCAAATTAGCTCAATGCTTCTATAATTATGATCTGGCCCAGAATTTCTACATATCCTACTCAAAGAAAAACCTAACAAATATCAAACAATCAGGCTCTAGCTTTCACATCTCAATGAACGTAACTTTTCAAAATTCATGACACAATATTTGAGTACTACTCCTTACTTTGAAAACCAGCATCATATTGATGACACAAGTGCACATGCATGAGGGTGAGTAGCTAAAATCCCATCTAAACAAAACTGAGAGAATACTTGATTCCTACCTTGCATCTGCCTGAAGCAGTCCCGTAATGAAATGTTTGGCATTCTGGCTGACGTTCTTGAAAAACTCGTCTGGGAAGCTGTAGTCAACCCGTATGATATTCAGAGTGGTTTCCTCCAGACTTTCATCGAGAAATGGTGAGATGCCACTCAACCTAAAATAATCAAATTGAAGATAGAGAGTAATGATTATTTTGATACGAATGATAAGCTATGATTAACATACAAATCAAAATATCATGTATGTAAAAACCAGACCGTAGATATTTGCCCGTATTTCATGAACAAGCAGGGGGTAACTAATAGTATACATGTATTCATATCACAATATGATCTATTCATATTTGTATGTAAGTACATATATCTGCCTTTAAAAGGGTCATTCAACAATCATAAAATACAATGATAAAACACTTACATGACATATGAAAGGGCTCCAATACTCCTGAAATTAGAAAGATAGAAAATCGAAACAGTGAAACATTTGGATCCAAGCAACAGACTCATATAAGAAGTATACTTTAAACCATTTCTTGTAACAATCATGGGGTTTAAGTTTGGACTGAACATTGAGAATCACAAAACAATGGATAATGATGCATGGTATACAGGAAAAATTGAATGAGTACTAAGTATTAAATTTATACACAGAATAAAAGTATACCAATTCCAAAGATATAAAGCTGTTATCGTTAATGCACATTCTAAAAGACCACTAAGAATTTGACTTTTTCTATAAAGAATTAAAGTGAAAGTCTCTATGCCATGTGTGTATAGTACTGCAAGACACAATTAATGGTCACCATCCAACCACTTTTAATGATTCTTATAATTTCCTCCACATGTTTAGTAGCCAAAGAAAGCATTCATCAATTTGAAGTCAAACCAGTTGGAAATGTAAAAATATAACTGTAATATAAAATATAAAGATATATAAATGATTTACATTTTAAAAAGGGCAGTTGAGATATAACAACAATTAAAGGTGTAACCTACCATACATCTGTGCCATAATCAATCTCTGCACCATTAAGGAGCTCCGGAGCACAGAATTCAGGGTTGGCATTGAATTCATGGTAGAAAGGTGGGGGTGACGACCAAAGATCCATTGCATCACCAAAGTCAACCAACTTGATCTGAGCTCGGCCTAAAGCAACTTCCATTAAAACATTCTCAGGCTGTTCAATGAAATAGAGGAAAGTACTGATTTGCATTACATTCTAGCAATAACATGTATGTACTGGTAAACAATATGTGCGGATTTTGCGGTGCTGTCTGACAAAGTACCTCTCATGTATAAGCTAGTACAGAAAGTCAATAACCAAGGGAAGCATCTAAGGATTTCAAGAAAAAACAATATGAGCCGTATTCTGAACTCAGTTTTAACTTAAATTCCAGTCTAAGTTTAATCGGACTTAAACTACCCTTCACTGCAGTCTACATTTCTGTACAAAGTTTAAACACAGTTGAGAGTCTAGACTGCACTGGAGTTTAAGCTAAACCGGAGTTCAGAGTGTGATTATGTTAAACTCCAGTTTAAAGAGCAGGTTTAGACTGGATTTAAACCACACTTAGACCGCAGTTTAAGTTAAACCGGAGTTTAGAATATGGGCCTATGGCACTACTTGGCATGGTTAGCATTGATTGGACTCTCTAACAGAGAGGTATAGCATTGAATAAAGGTAAATTAATGACAAAGTAAGTGAAAGAGACATAAAGAAAAGCAGGAAAACAAAGAGAGAGAGAGAGAGAAAGAAAGGGAGAGAGAGAGAAAGGGAGAGAGAGAGAGAGAAAGGGAGAGAGAGGGAGAGAGAAAGGGAGAGAGGGAGAGAGAGAGAAAGGGAGAGAGGGGGGGGGGGGGGAGAGAGTGGGAGTGAATAAAATACAGGGTAAAAGACCAAAAAGACCAAAAAAAAGTGAGGAAAGAGAAAACTACATGTACCAAAAGAAAAAGGAAGACAATGGGAAAGCAAAACTTACCTTGATGTCTAAATGAACTATTCCATTTGAGTGTAGATAGTTGGCTGCCTGTACCAGTTGTCTGATGAAGCCAATGATCTGTCTTTCTGTGACATGTGACAGTCTCACCAAGTACTCAAGAACTCTTCCATCAGGAATTCTAGAGAAGAAGGAAAAAAAATCCAATCCCCAAATTGTTGTTATATTTTGTACTATACATGTAACATTTTCATGGATCTCTTCCTTTCTAAAATTTCAGAAAAAATACTACTGCATGTACATGGTGAAGGAAATGTTGATAATTCCATTTCATATTAATCAAATGACATTGCAGTGGACATCCATAGCTAGAAGGTCAATACATCTATGATCCCAATACATGTCTCCGGTGTTAAGATGTTTAACTTCTCATTATAGCACTCTGTGTTGCAAAGACCTATTACCTTACTATTCCCAATGCCTTTTTTTTTTCTTTTGACAAAGCAAGAGAAAGGATCACATACTTACAGGTCTAAGACTAAGATATATTGTCCATGAGTCTCATATGTAGCATGTAAAGAACAGATAGACGGGTGTTGAAGAGGCTGCATCATAGATGCTTCATGTTGAACCTGCTCAAGATCCATCAGACGCTTACTGATAAACTTTGCTGCAAGTGCCCTCTGTTGCTGAGACCTGGTGCAGGCATGAGTTGATGAAAACCTTCCCCTGTGGATGTACAAGATTTTTCAAAATGAAATTATGTTTTTCCATAGCAAATATCTCAAACATGTATGAAATAATATTCTTATCCACTTGTTACGCTAGTTCCTACAGTTACAGTGAACACATCTTACACATGCATGTTTGAACATCTGGGTCAGAAGAGACTATAGATAACACACAATGCCATGCTAAGGACAAAAACCAGGCAAGCAGTACAAGCTGAACTTTTTAATTTAAAGTCTAGAGAATAAATCACTATACAACTGGTATGTTACCTCCACAATGATACCCTTTCTGTGCAAGTCTCCTTTCAAACATTAAAATCAGAACTGATTTTATTATTTGCTAGATAAATCTATGTATCTACCTATTATGCTAGTCTCCGACTACGCAAGCCATTCGAGTACAAAAAGTCACAAATTGTGCATATCCCCCCACCCAGGACATCGCCTTCCTCCGTGCACGTTGCAAGACGCGCGCGCACACTCGTCCTCTTAACGAGCAGCCCCAAAACAAACCTCGGACATGTTGCTAGGCAAGGAGAGGGGAGGAGGGAGGGGCATAGGTAGATACATAGATTTATCTAGCAAATAATAAAATCAGTTCTGATTTTAATGATTTACTACAATAAATCAATGTATCTACCTATTATGCTAGACCAACACCCACTCAAAAACGGGTGGCATGTCCCAAAGAGGAAGGTTAATGAGGTCCCAGAGAAGACGTTGCCGCTCTCAACGTCACAGTAGAGAAGGATCCTTCATCAGACAAAACATCTCTTAGATAAAAGGAGATGAAGGAATTGGGGGAACGCCAGTAGGCAGCCTTCATAATGTCAACAAGTGACACACCCTGAAAAAGAGCCCAGGAAGTACTAATGCCCCTAGTATCATGAGCACGGGGCTTATCTCCCGAAATTAAAGCCTCAGGGCCGGCGGCCTGAATAGCTTCAACAAGCCATCTCGAGATGGACTCACGAGAGGCAGGGGAGAAGGGCTCACGGGTAATGACGAAGAGTTGATCATCCTCGCGGCAAGACTTGGTCCTATCCACGTACCATTTCAAGGCCCTCACAGGGCACCAGACCTTATCCTCGGGAACTGAGGAAAGATGTGACAAGGGGCGAAGAAAAATCTCAACCGGACCCGAAGAAGCCGACTGGTTCTTCGCAACAAACGAGGATTTAGGAATGAGTCGCACGCCTCCAGACTCCCAACGGATGTGTCCCGGGGTAAGGCAAAGGGCATGAAGAACACTTCTCCTTTGCCCAGAGGCTATGGCGACCAGAAAAAGCGTCTTTACTGTCAAGTGATGTAACGACGCTTTACCCAAAGGTTCGAAGGGTGGCTTAGCCAAACAATCCAAGACCTTGGGTAGACTCCAAGACGGAGTTAACTTGGGCGTTGAGGGACGCTTCAAGAAGAAGGACCGCGTCAACTTAGCCAAGAGAGGGGAGTTAGAAACCCCCGAACCATCAGCAAAGCCAACATGAATAGCGGCAATTGCTGAACGATAACCACGGATAGTCGAAATCGATCTACCCTTATCAAAGAGGGAGATCAGAAAATCCGCTATAAGGCCAACCGGGGCTCGACGTGGTGAGACACCATGGTCTTCACACCAACTAAAGAAGGCCCCTAACCGAGAGTTGTAGAGATCCCTCGTGGAGCCTCTACGACTCTGCAAAACAAACTCGGCTGCCCTCTCAGAGAGTCCCGAGTTTCTTGCATCCTCCCCGACAACGGCCAGGCAGTCAAATGGAGAGTTGCCGGATGATGGTGGAGGATCCCCGAGAGGGGCTGCATTACCAAGTCCGATCTCAGCGGAAGAGGAAATGGTTGGCCGTCCAGGAGATTCAGAAGGTCTGGGAACCAAAACCTCCTGGGCCAGTGAGGAGCTATGAGTAAGACCCAAGCTTGATCCTCTCTGATCTTTCTGAGGACACGAGGAATCAGCTGAAAGGGAGGGAAGGCATACCCCCGCAGAGCCTGCCAGTTGAGGGAGAAGGCGTCTAGCGCCCACGCTTCCTGATCCTGGACCCGAGAGCAATATCTCGGCAGCTGATGATTGAAGGTCGACGCAAAAAGGTCGATCTCCAAGGGACCCCAGACCCTGAGAAGGAGGTGGAAAATCTCCGGATGGAGACTCCACTCCGAGGGGAGACACCTGCCTCGAGACAGGAAATCTGCGACTAGATTGTCCTGGCCAGGAATAAACGAGGCGACAGGAACAATGGTCATGGAATGACACCATCTCCACAGATGAGCCTCCATGGCATTCAGCGTGGAGGATCGGGTGCCGCCCTGACGGTTGATATAGGCAGCCACCGTGACATTGTCCGTAAGAACGAGCACTGTGTGCCCAACAAGGTGACACCTGAAATGATGAAGCGACAGAAGAACTGCCATCATTTCGAGGACATTGATATGGGGGATGGTGCTCAAGTGAGACCAGTCCCCCGACACCATCCTGCCTGCACAATGACCGCCCCAACCCAACAGGGAGGCGTCTGTCGATAGAGAAATCGACGGCAGCGGAGTGCGGAACGGCTTGCCTTGGGCAAGAAAGGAACCGTGCGTCCAAGGGACAAGCAGGAGTTTGATGTCTCTCGGAAGCGGAATCCAAGCCGCTAGAGAGTCCTTGCCCGGACGAAAATACCTGAGGAGATGCCTCTGAAAAGGTCTCATCAGAAGCCTGCAGTCTGGGAGAATATCGACCAGACTGGCCAGATAGCCCAAAAACTGAAGCCAGCGCCTGGCTCTGACTCTGCGGGCTACTCGTAACTCCCGGGCCGACGAGATGATCGTTTGGATTCTGTCCCGACTGGGACGAGCCAACTGATTCGGGATGTCTATCTCGGCACCCAGGAAAACCGGGACACGAGAGGGAGACAACTCCGATTTTTCCCAATTGATCAGGAACCCTAGATCTTGGGTCAAACGCACCAAGAGCTGGACCTGATCGGCTAACAGCGCCTCCGAGTTTGCAACTAGTAACCGATCGTCTAGGTAGACAAAAAGGCGGAGACCGCGACTTCTCAGAAACGCGGCCAAAACAGCCACCACTTGTGTAAATACACGAGGGGCTGGGCGCAAGCCGAACGGAAGGGCGCGAAACCGAAAGGTTTCGCCCCGAAAGGTGAAGCCTAGCAAGTCTCTCGACGCAAGGTGAATGGGAATATGAAAGTATGCGTCTTTGAGATCTAGGGAGACAGCCAGATCGTCTCGCCTGATTAGAGGCAGAATAGACGCCAGTGTCTCCATCCTGAAGTGAACAGCAGGAATAAACTGGTTGATTCTTTTCATATTCAGAATCATACGAAGTTTCCCCGAGCGCTTGGGGATAACGAAAATTGAGGAGAGACACAGATGATGGTGGTCTCTTACCCTCTCTATCGCCCCTTTCTCCAGCAGAGATGAAATTTCTGCGGCGGCGTGACGCCGTGCAGGGGCGGACATGGGCGGCGGACGGACACGAATAGCGCCATTTGGAATGGGCTCTAGCAGATCTACGAAGAAGCCGTCTCGCACTACGGAGAGCACGAAGGCGTCTTCGGTGATAGCCTCCCAAGCTGGAGAGGAAGAACTGAATCCGTCCGCCGACCTCCACCACAGGACCTAGCGCTCGGGGCAAGACCTCAAAAGCCAGCCTTCTCCGAAGAGGAAGGCTTGGCCGAGACAATCTTGCGTACACCCCTGCCTCTGAAAGAACCCCGACCGCGTTGGCTGCCCCTAGAGGTAACCCTGGCGGAGGGAGCAGGGGCGGGAATAGTAACAGTCACACGACGCTGATTGGGCTTGCCAATCTGGGTCGAGACCTTGGACTTAGAGACAGGCTTCCGAAAATGCTTGGCCATATCTTCAGCCTGTTTACGACCGTCTATTTCCCTTTGGAAGACTTGGGCAAAATGCCCTCCAAACAAGAAGGGGCCAGTAGAAGGCACGTCTTGCAAGAGAGACGGAATGTCCCGATCAAGAACGCCTAGGGCCGAGAGCGCCAGCTTACGGCGCTGGTCTGTAACAGCAACGGCCGCCGCCGATAACTGAGACCACTGAAGGCCCGCTAGGGTGAGAAGCAAATCATCTAAGACTGCAGAATCACCCTCCGAGACACCGAGTTCCCCCGACCTGGCTCGAAGATTAATCAACGAGCCTAAGTAGGCCGAAAGCCGCATGCCAGCCCTAATCTTATTAGAAAGGGAGGCTAAAGGCTTGTCCTGAGACTGGTAGGGCTTGGCCTTCAGCGATACATTAAGACGCTGGGCCACACCACGAAACTCCGGGGAAAAGGACTTAGCCGAGAAGAAGCCCTGGGCATCTTCAGGCTTGAAAGAGAAGGCTTGACCGACTCCGAACTTAGGCAAAGCCGACACATCCCGGGATGCAACTCTATCAAACTCCCCTTTGAAGTCCTCCGTAAGGGGGATGCCAGGGGGAGGACCCTGCTGTCTGAACAGCAACGAGGCCGGATTTCGGTCAGGCGGAGCCTGACAAAAAGACTCCGGCAAATACTTTTCCAGCAGGGCTTTAGCATCACAGGCTAACACCTGCAAGGCCTGCGGCTCCACCGCGGCCTGGGAAGTAGACGAAGTCGCAGCCGAAGCTTGCGACACAGAGTCACTATCGGGCTCAGTCTGAAAGGAAGACTGGTATGCCCACGGGTCCAACAGAGACTCCTCCCAGGCGGCGGCACTTGGTGCCCCGGCGGAGGGGAAGGAGGAGCCACAACAGAAACCGAAGCCGGTATGATGTGACCAGGGTCGGGGTTAGGAACGGAAACCGAACCATCCACCGACAGAGGGCCAGACTCAGACGCCAAGCTAGGTGTGGGAGTGAGACTCCAGCCCTGCTGCTCAGCAAAAGCCCTCATCAGGCTCAAAAGCTCTGCCTGAGAAGACGAGTCCGTCGAAGATTTTTCCTTCTTAGACTTCTTCTTTTTGGCCTTAGGCTTCTTGCTGGGAATAACATCGCCAGCAGTCGAGCCTCGCTTCCTAGCACGGGAGGAAACAGGCTGATGCGAAACATCAGAGCCTCCCGGCTGAACAGAAGCAGACACACCGCATGAAGGGTGTGCTGCCTCGGTCACACTCACACCATGCACAAGAGTGGTGGGTGAGATAGACGGATCACCAACGGGAGCGGGCAAACGTAGGGCGGCAGCGCCCATATGCCCGCAAGCCCCGGACCCGGTCACACCAGGTGGCCGAGAGGACTTAGGGAGTGGTGAGGCAGAAGAGGTCAGGTTATGACCGAGGCCCGGCGGCTGTCGGGAGACAGCACTTGGGACCACCCGCCCCGCCAGCCGTGCCCTACAAGAGGAGGAAGACTGGGGCGGTATGCTGCTAGGCAGCCCCGTTGAGGTGTGACCGCGCAGCTGTCCCCCCGCCGAAACGGGAAGAGTCAGCTGGGCAGACCCAGCGGGTTTCCGCTTCACCGTCGCTATGGCAGTAGACATAGAGGTCGTGAGAGCAGAAGACTGTCCGCAGACAGTGCCGGTACACGCCTGAGTGGAGCTCCCTATGGCAGTAGACATAGAGGAGGCAGCACAGACGGGAGGTCGAGTGACCGTACCAGCAAGCGCCCAACTCGCAATCCCTAAACCAGTAGGAGAAGTGGAATTGAGAAGGGCGCTATCCTTACCTGTAGCTGTCCGCGCTGATCTGCCCGGCACAAACGTACCAGGCAGGGCAGACAACTTACCCGAACGGGCGCTCGGGGAACCTTTCTTATCGGAAACTGACAAAAACGACCCCCCCGAAGGGATGGACGAACCAGGGAAGTCCGCCGAAACAACCGCTGTTGAATCGGAAGAAGGAGAGGAGAGGAGCCCACGGGCCGCCAGGGCCTTGACAACTCATCCTCGGAAGACATAATAAACTGTAAGGAAAACAAAACACAATACTGAGAACTCCAAACCGCAGTCAAACTCAACAAAGGGATATGCACTAAACAAACAATACACCCAAAATGCCAAAAGGCGCGGGCGAAGCCGCCCAAACAAAACACCGAAGTGAGTATGTGGGGCAAAGCTCCGTAAAGAGGAAAAATGCTCGAAGAAATTAATCTAAAATTTCCTCAAAACGAAATAAAACGTGACTAAAGGAGCCGTCCTAATGTTACTTAAAAACAAAAGGAACGGGAATAGGAACACAAAGCGATCCAAACGCGCCAAAAAAGAGTAAAAACTCTGATAATTTTTAAGCGCAAAAGACTTAGCTGCAGACTCGAAGGCTGCGAGTAAGAAAGAGGACGAGTGTGCGCGCGCGTCTTGCAAAGTGCACGGAGGAAGGCGATGTCCTGGGTGGGGGGATATGCACAATTTGTGACTTTTTGTACTCGAATGGCTTGCGTAGTCGGAGACTAGCATAATAGGTAGATACATTGATTTATTGTAGTAAATTATTAAAACAATAGCAATTTTTAGCATGAGAATAGACACTTAATTTCAATTTTATGTGCGAAAATGGTAAGTAAGCACATGCTAAAATCCTCTCACCTTCCCAGCTCTCTTGTGATGTTGAAATCAGTGCTCCATGTATGCTGCCAATACAGATTGCTTTCCCTCCGTGCCAGAGCTTCAAGAAAAACAAAGACATTCAATAATGAGTTATTGGATTAGTAGAAGACTGATTTACTAGTATAAGCAAAACTTAGTTAGGTTATACTAGTATGTAATAATGATAAGAATAATGGTGGCTTCTTGTATAGCTCTCTTGTTCGTTAGGCCATGATGCACCTGGGGCTCCAACGTGTAAGCGCATTCTGTCTCATCTTTTTATCCTTTAATGTACACAGGTTGTTTCAGAGAACCACATTTTCACAAGAAATTTTTCCCATTACCACTTACATTTGTTTGCACCTTGTATTAAGTATGTTTTATTTCTGTTTCAAGAAACAGTAATAACCTAGTTTGTTCATTGTTCATTTGTTCATTCATTCTTCATGCCAGGTGTGTAATGTGTGTAGTGTAGAACCATACCTGTGTCATCAGGTAGAGTGATAGCTGGTGTAGTCTCGCCTCTATCACTGCATCCAACATCATTCTGAGCCGTGATTCGAAACTTATAGGATGCTCCTGCAGTCAGACCATCTACTTTATGAGTGGTGTGGGCTATGTTAGCACAAGATGTCTGCCAGTGCAGGGTATTGTGTGCTGAGAAAGAGAAGAAATTCTACTGTTAGTATACAGTCTTGGTCATGCTCAATGATTTGGCAAAAATGAGTTTTTCTTGGGGCATCTAGATGGTCTTTATAGTCAAAATCATTAAATAATTCCCCCCCCCCCCCAATAAGCCTTGATAGTTACAAGAGGACACTGTATCTGTTTCTGTTTTCTCCTTTAGGTATAGGTAATGGTATTTTGATGTTATAAGCAGTTCTGTAAATTGAAAGATTGGAAACAATTTCATCTATGGGATACACTTTCTTTGAAAGAAGTAACTTACTGATTTGTGCATATTCTACATTATATGTGACATTCTCTGCATTGCCTGTGTTGAGTGAGGGTTCCCATTGTAATGTCACTGAGTGGGGTCTTCTTTCACACAGTATGGGTATACTAGGAGGACCTGGACGATCTGCATAGTAGAGTAAAAACATCACAAACAAACCGGTCATTTGAAGTCCAGGGAAAAACAGATAATTATGAGAAATATAACTATAGATACCACATGATTACCAGTACTCATTGTATTGGACTTGTTACAGTACAAACAAATGAAGTTATCCTAATACAATTTAATCAAGCTAATGGCAAGTATCATATTATTAATTTGTACTGTTCCTCACTTGTGTGTTTATGAGTAAAAGAGGACAAAAATGAATACATTATGTTAATAAATTTGTGAAATTTGTATCTTACAGCTGTCTTAAAGACAAAGATTTTGTGAAATGCATTTGGCATTCATATTCTTCTGGATGTTATGTGACATGTAGCTTGCATCCTTGCATCACTACAGTTTTGCTGATTAACTTTCTTTCACCTAAATACAAGTCTTTTTCTAAAAAACATGTCATGGTTCATTCTGTATCAATTTGGCAAAAGAGCTAAACCAAATACAAATAACCCAAGGATGTAGGCACATATAGGCACATATAGTCTTAATATCCATATGTGATTGGAACTCACAGATAATCCGGAGGAGAGCCTTGCATTCAGTGGATCCAGCATCATTACTAGCTGTACATTTATAGATGCCATTATCCAGCTTACTGCTACCCCTGATCTCTAAGAATACCATCCCATCGTCCCTCTCCCATACATTGGTCTTGGTAGAAGGGGTAATTATGTCCCCTTGTGGGTCCCTCCAGGTGATGATAGGGCGTGGTCGTCCACACACCTGACAGGAGAGGGTAGCAGTGGTGCCCAGATGACAGGACTGGTTCATTAGCGGCAGGGTGAAGGCAGGAGCAGCTATTGTAGAGGGAGGAGGGAGGAGTTAATATTAATGGAAGTACACAAGATGATTTTTGTACTTATATGCTGGTCACGTTATTATAATATGCCAAAGTAATATGAAAAGAGTTCTTATTCTAATTTGCTTGGACAGTGATCATGAAAAAAAAAAAAGAAGGAACAGTAAGATTTATACCTGTATGTATTACTTATCTTTATGGTCATATTCCATTAAAGATCTAGTATTGAGTAAAAAAAAACATATTTTTCTCCTGGAATCCACTAGGGAAGCATATATTTGAATTGTAATATATAACCCTGAGGAAGATATTTTATTCTTGGAATAAAAATGACACACAATGAAAATTTAAATGCATACATGTATGTCTTAAACATGTTCATTCACTTAACAAGATAGAACTGCAATAACCATGGTATTATGGTAAACTACTCTGAATCCCTGTACAATGTAGGGCTGGTTCAAATATTGAAGCCTATACATGTACATAATGCTAACTTACCAGGATGATATAGCGAAGCATTCACAGGCTAAGAAAACGAGAAAGAAATGAAAAATTCACGTTAGAATTTAATTGCCATGCCATTCTTAGTGTATAATGTACAAAATACATAAATGAAAGTAAAATATGTCAGTGTACATGGAGTGGATGGGAACTCTGTTTATTTATTCATTCATTCATTAGTTTATCAATTTCACAAAAATAAATTTAAAGCATACAAACATGCATCCATACAGCAAAACTGTGAAGTAACTTATGGTCCATCATGTCACTGTCGATGTCTTTCAGTTTACAACTATTAAAAATGAAATTAGGAGAACTTTCAAGCTGTATAATGTCCTTAATTTGCATTTTCATGCAAGTTAGAACACAATTACGAGTACATTTGAAAGGTGTAGTTATTTATTTCCTACATCATAAACGTAGACATAAATATATTACCTTGCCATGGCCTTTAGCGCCAGGTTTCTTCATTTCTCCATCCTCTGATCCCTTGCCAGATGGTCTCCGTCTAGGACGAGGTATCTTACTCTCCTTTTTGCTCGGTGACTTGCCCAACTTGCCCTTCAGTCTCAACGATCCCTGCCATGATTTCCTGAAGACGAAACAAAGTTTATAAAGTTACTAAGTAGGCTCAGAACGTGATTAAGCATATACAGTAACATTTGTGGGAACATACACAGTATGCAAAAAATGATCACAGATTAAAAGTTTTAGTGAGTTAAGAGTTAATTCCCACTTCACAGGCTTGGAAAGCATTTTCAGATTTCAAAGTTATTAAACAAACATAAGAGCACTAAGGATTAAATAGACAAGGATAGCATGATACTAGTAATATGAGCACAACAAAGTAATAGCATTTGTAGATTATTGCCACCTCTTCTTCTTGTTCTCAGTGTAATGGGCATGATATTCAAACCACTTTTTTGTTGTTTAACACAATTTTAAGCAAAACTAATAGTCCTTTAACATATTTTAGTAACTGAATGAGACACAATTGACTATAAGGGACTTATGCAGTAAATTTCACAGTATATCACTGAATAGTTGAAGAGAAAATGGACTCTTTGTAACCGTAACGGACATGACACAAAATGGACAAGCATTTTTTTAAACTCCTGTTTGATAAGTCCTTGAGTTTTAAGGTTCAATGCTTTTTAACAGAAGCTTATAAATATACTCTTAACATAAATACATGCTGTATAACAGTAAGATCACATATTTTCTTATCAGAGCTAAAAAGGAGTGTAACGGACTTGACAGCTTGTGCGTAACGGATATTACATTTTTGTTCCCTTTTTATATACCCCTATAGCGTTGCTTAAAAATGTTCATTGAGTCATGCAAACCTTTTATTGGTAATCTTCATTCCATTCATGACAGTTTACTACCCAAAAAACAAATCTGAAGTGCTTTGTGGTGTCAAATAATGAGACCCAAAGATAGGATGTTTTGACTATAAGTAAAAACTGTTGCCACATTTTGACCAAAAAGTGAGTTTTCAAAAAAAATCAAGCCAAAATATACTTCACTCTTATTATTTTACCACTCAAATTAAGGAACTTGTTGAGCTTTTTCATTTGATATTAAATGCATCTTGATAGAAAAAATATTTCTGCAGTTTGCCAATTTTATGTTTTTTGGCAAGTGCATATTTTCCTTGCAATTGTCCATATATGTAGGATATTATCATTACTCCCCTTATACAGTATAGACCATATTAATGTGTGAATGATGATATCTTATACATGAATGGTAGTTGTGACTTGTGAAAAAAAAATAGTCTGATCAGCAGATTAAAAAACAATATTTACTGTACCTTCCTTTCATCCATGTTTGTCATGATTAATTTAGAAGGAAATTTTACAATTACACATGCATGGTATTTAAACCATAAAGCAATGATAAGCTTAAAAATACAAACAAATATACACTGCTATTTTCAAGAAACATTAAGTTACCACTTTCTAGTAACATTAGTTTTATATTCCAAGCCACAAATTGTTGCCAGGATTGCTACAATTATTCCTCTCCCAATAGAATAACAGATTTCAGTCAGAAATCAGGAAGTAAAATCTTACATTTATATATTGGGAGAGAGATAAGTACAATGAAAAAAGATAGTTTCATGGATCATGCGGAACTGAGACACATAAATTGATTTGACACCACAGACAAAGACAAACAAACTGAGCACCATGCAAGGAATTACAGACTGCTTGTCAAAGAGAACTAACTGCCTCTCTATCTTTGCAACTGTAACATGAAAGAACACACCAATCACCAGGCATACAAACATAGAGAAGGAACAAAGGACAATAAGGAAGTAGCACATTGCAATATGTAGAAACAGAAACTCATCTAGACAAATGGGAAAAACCATGAGTCATGACCACAGGAGAGATGGCTATACACTGACTGAGACACATGAAAAATTGATTACACTGGATATACAGATTAAGATGGTCTGAGAGAAGAATGAAAGAGAGAGAGAGAGAGAGAGAGAAAGAGAGAGAGAGAGAGAGAGAGAGAGAGGAGAGAGAGGGGGGGGGAGAGGAGAGATGGAGGGTAGAGAGAGAGAGAGAGAGGAGAGAGAGGAGAGGAAGGAGGAGAGTGACAGAGGAAGAGAGAAAAGAGGGGAGGGGAGGGATAAAACCAATTTGAAAGGATTACAAACAGTAGAATATAAATGGCCACAATTGTCTCTGACATCTGAGACATACATGTACTGCCTACTTCAACATGGTATTGTGCCAAATGTACATGTTGAACTAAAAACAAATTGTATTTTCCCCATCAATGTTTTAATTGCATAGAGAGAAAAGAGGAAGTGAAAAAATGAACTTATAATTTACATGCAACAAAGTCAGCACCAAGAGAAACAATAGATTAACCTGCAGAAGATAAAGATAGATGCATAGATCTACCCCTAGACTGAGAGATACATTAACAGAAAAAGTAAGAAGATTAATATCATTGCATAAACCTCATTATTCCACAAAATATCACAACTGAAGCAAAAAATATTAAGCAATTGCTTTGCAACACAGACTCTAAGATCACCAGACTATTTACAAAGAAAATTCAAAAAAAAAGAAAGAAGTAAAGATGATACCAACAGACACAGACAGTTGTATTCTTAGTACTTGCAGCAAATATACACTTTAGTATACATGTAACACAGTACAAATACCTTGTCATGCAACCCACAACATATTTTCATGCTGTTCAAAGATACAGACAGGCCTTTTTTAATATAAAAAAAATAAGATTAAAATATATATACACTTAACTTCAAGAAATTTCCTATATGCCCATCTAAATGTGAACTAAATTGATAAGCGGGAACTTTTCATGCACATACTGTAACACACAAAAACACAATTCTACCACAATTTTAACTGAGAATTTTTTTTCTTTTCACAACACCTCTAAAAATATTGCATTTCTTCAAGACAACAACATTTAGTTGAAAGACCTAATCAATATTACAAGGCACTACTAAATATCCTCCTGTATAGATTTTGTAGAGATGAAAGTAGGAAACTATGATCACTTTCAGAGTTCTATGCACCAACCAAATTATCAATACAGTAGCTATTTTAAAAATCTTTGAAATTATTACAAAGCACTACTAAATATCCACCTGTATAGATTTTGTAGAGATGAAAGTAGGAAATTATGATCACTTTCAAAGTTCTATGCACCAAATTATCAATACAGTAGCTATTTTAAAAATCTTTGAAATTATTATGCTATTGTCATGTCCAAAAATGATACACCAGGCTCACCATTCACATGTGTAATTCTATTGTACACAAGTTCAGCTGCATCTACCGGTATATGTAAATTGTGTATCTGCCATTGTTTTTCTTGGGAAAAAGCCCTAATTTCATATCTCATACACATATCAAAGAAAGACTGAATAAGAACTATTTACACCAAAATTCAAGCATTATGTACAAGCAACAAAGGGAAACATAAGCCCTCTTTCATAGAAAGTTACGATTAATGGCAACTCTATAAAAATAAACGCAAGTCCCAAATAAGCGATCCTGATTGGCTGAAAATCAACTTGTGTTTAATTTTTTGAGTTGCGATTAAACACATTTTTTTTATGCAAGAGGGTCAAGGAATCATAACATAGTGGAAAATTGAAGAAAAGGAAATAAAAATAAGTAAAGAATGAGGACAAAAGATAGCATTAAAAAAAAACTTGCAGAAAGGAAGACACTACAAACGTACAAAGAAATACATAGAGAAAGATACGACAAAAATTGTGTATACTACCCTTTGTGCTTAGATTACTCCATGAACAATAAATCTGATTTGAAAAAAATAAATAAACAACAATACCAGGATAGTCTACACAGATAAACATTTTTACACATCTACAACTCTACAGAAATGGATGCAACATCAAGTGATCTTTGGTGACCAGCTTTCGCAGACATCACATCAAGTTGCTGTGCATGCAACTCACCAAACATCAAGATTGCAGAACTTGTTTGAATAAAGCTGTGTTGCATGCAATGTTGCATCCAGGGCAAGTTCCATTCTATTTGTTGATAAGTCGGTCCAATGGTATGAAGTTCTCTTGTGTTGCTGGCTTGCTATGATGATAGGAGGATGTGTTATGGCATCTTCTCAGGCAGTCATGATCTACCACATGCTGCTGCAGTACGACATGATGTTGAATACAACTGAACCACCACACACATCAACAAACAAACCCGCTTACATCTAGCCTCCCTCTTGGGAAAAATCATTATTTGGTATACATGCACTTGCATATGTTTCGTAATTAAGTGCACAATTTTATAGTAAAATGAGATTTTTCATCTCAATCTTAATCAATGACTCTCATATCTGTTCTTTATTATATTTAATGATTTCACCTGAAAGGAAGGCTCCTCAATTACTTGTTCAATAAGCATACTACAACACAATCGAACAGACCTTCATGTTTGTTTTTCTGGGTTACTAAGGAAGGCTTTCTCCCGAAATTTGTTTGATAAAATGTTCTTCTAAAAGATAATTATGGCTAGGCAATATTCCAAAGTACTTATCAGGGGAGCATTTCATCAAGCATTTTGTCAGTGATTTTAACCGACAACTGTTATAAGCTATTGAAATCCTCGCATCTGATTGGCTGAGAGCAAATTTGTCGGTAAAAATCACTGACAAAATGCTTGATGAAACGCTCCCCAGGTATACTAGAGGAGCTTATGCCCTTATAAGATCTTTTGCAAAATTCTGTTCTATTTTAACTTTATATTTTAAAATTGTAAACAGAGCATGTCAAGTTATGATCTCATTTAACCTTATGGTAAATTAATGTCCACAGTCTCACATGGCTAAGTTAATTCAATTAAGTTTAATGAGAAAATTGATTTCTCTTAAGTAAAGAAATAATTAGTTTACTAATTGGGCCTACAAATTGAATAAAGGTATCACCTTATCATCATATCTTTATACATGTAATAAATTTAAGAGATTAAAACAGCGATTTCTTTCAATGACAGAGTTTAACGCAATACCAATCAAAAGCACAACATATTTTATAATAATCATTCATACCAAGTGCATCATTTTTTTTTCCATCTTTATTTTTCCAATAATATTATATTTTTTTGCATCCAGACATTGAATACACAATCTTACGATTGATGTCAAACTAATAATAATAACAATAATCATCATAATAAGTCTCCATTCTTCTCTTCGTCACCATCATCTCTAGTTCAAATTCTTCTACAACTTTGCACATCTCCACCATCTTCGTGTCATCATAAGAAGAAGAAAAAAAAAACAAGTTCTGTTATCTCACAGAATAATTAATCAATCTTGAACACACAAGAAAAAAAGTTACAATCGGTTGAATATAACAAGAGAGATAGCCATAGAAGTATCAATTAAAATTCACATTGATTTTTTTGTACTTATGTTCTTTTACATAGTATTTTTCATTATTGTACACACTTTATCACAGTATCTTTTTAATCTAGCTTTGTACCTTATTAACATTTTGTACAAGAAAGTCAACAAGAGAAAGATATGTATATAGAGTGATAGAGAGGAAAAATAAAAATGACATTACTTCAAATTTGATTAACAAACTCTGCAACCTTTCAAGAAGATTTTGATTTCTGTTTGCAATGAAAGTTCGATTATCTAGCTCTTGATATGTAGTACTAGCATAAAAGGGATTGAGATATTAGCAATGGCCACACACTCTGTAACATGCTTACAAATATTTAGCTAATAGTATGATCATATGTATATGCTAGATATAAATAAAGTGTAAAAATAAATGCAGTCTTTCAGTATCCTCATTCTTGTACTACAATATAATATATCATAATCAAGATCAGTCATGCTACAGCTGGGCAAATTTATACTTTTTACAAATACCAAGAAACAAAAGTATGGCGCAAGAATTCTATTCTAAAGTATAATAATGATAATATTTTCAGTCTATATTTCATATTCATCCCTTTGTAATAGATGAAATATACAAAAGTGAGAGAATATATTAAACAGATTCTATTTGTTCTGGTCCATGCTAAATGTCTTAATTTTTCCTTGCAACAACATCAGACTTTGGAGCATTTTCAATGCATCCTCAGTAACTACATGGTAAATGTAGCAAAGAAACTTTGCTACAAGTCCATTCAGACTTCTATACTGAGTACTGAAAATAACAGGTGAAGTATCCAAGAAACCTACGAATTGTGTTTCTGCATAGCATTACCCTTGTTCAAGCACACTAACTAGGGCTAGTACATTTTGGTGCAGGGGAGACAAATGTTACTCCAAATATAAGAAAGGAGGTACAATAATAACTCTGATCTTAAGGTACAACTACAAAGTCGCCCTGGTATAAAAATGAGTTTGAACGAAAAGAGAAGGGGAAAATCCAACTAAAGAATGAGAATAGCGACTCATTCGTCAACATCTACTGAATAGTTTGTCACCGTCATTTATGTGTAGCAACTAAACAACGTTACAGTGCTCTTCCAAATCTGTACAGATTAAAACATGTCTGAAATATGGCCCAGTGAAAGAAACAAATCAATGCTGGCTTACCAAATTTCTCTAAACTTCAAAAAACACCTGACAAACAGCTATGATAGAATTCAAGAAGCCCCAACTAGGGGGACAGAATGTTTCAATCAAATTAAGTGGGTCTGTACATTCTATAATACATATTTTATATCTAGACTAATTCAATACATCAAAGTATGTACAATCAGATAATCTACAGTGCCATTATATTTACGTTGATTCATCACACAAAAACTTGTTCTTACCTTTTGAGTGCAACATACATCATTTGTTTACGTTTTTGCCATCTTAAAACATGTACCCCTTTTCGGCATTTTGGTGAGATCATTCAACAACAGAAAAGTGTACAGTAACATTTCAATCAACATACAATGAGTGGAAATAATTGTAAAAAGTTTGCTTTACTGTTTTTGAGCAAGAACAATATTCATCAACTTCATGATTTTATAGATGACATTCTTTTGAATGAAATTTGAGGGTTGGATGAAAAATACAACAATTCAACTGCTACACACTTTATGGACAGAAATCTCTCACGAATCCTCTGTGGAAAGTAATCTTCATTGAGCTTATATTTTGAAGGACTAGTTGCCCTTGTACACCATTTTCCAAGCATCAACATTTGTGTTATTACAAAGAGGTATAGCGAACCTGATTACTGCAAGGGGCAAGTAATCAAGACTGCTAGCATATTAGACTGGAATCATAACTTTCATCATGAAAAATCACACAAACACAAGCTATTCCTCATGTGAAATAGAAAATCTACTACTACTATTTACCCAGTGGATTGACATAATCTCAATAACATGCATTATACATGTAGGGTGGATAACTAAAATCTTAAATATCCCTTTGTCCTGAAATCTACAATAAAAACAGAAATTTTTGCCTCATATTAAGGTGCATGTTGTAAACTGCATACCAAGTGAATATCAATCCATGTAAATGTGCAAATATTTGTTTCAAATGTGTATTCTCCCACTCCTCTGCCAAGAATGATAACAAACACTGGACTGATATCGGAATAACAAAACCAAGCATTAAAAATATGCGTAGATTTTTAAGCCCAAATTACGGTTGTAGTCTAAACACCATTTCTGAATATGCTTCAGCAGTGGCATGTAAATTAGCTGTGCAGGGTTCACTTTGTTAGTAAGGTAATGAGTGCTGCATGTGAAGCATACCGGTAAAAAGAATTTTGTTGTTGTTTTCTTGTTTGATTTATTGTGAGATATCAAAAAAATAAATGAAAGAAAACAAAACAGTCTCACCTTAACCCTTTCCAACAGAAATAGAATGAAAAAAGTGATGTATTTTATGAATTTCTCTAAATTTGGTAATGTGCTTTGTTTTCCTAGCTGTTATTCATAGGAGGTTGTTTTTATAAGAATGGTGTTTTACAGAGCAATACAACAAGCAGTTGATAATTTCATTTGTATTAAGATAACATACGCTTTGAACAGAAAACCACTGTTGTCCTGTGTCATCATGAAGTGTAAATTTCAACAGATTCATTGAAACGCAAAACACAAGATATTTCACCAAATAATTGAAGTTATGGTTTCACTTGTTTTGAGATAACAAAAACAAGATATCAATAAACATATTTTGTAGTTGGTAGCATCATATTGACCCTAATTTCCATTCTTAGAGCTTGGTACAAATGGACCTTGTCTGCATTTAATGGTTTATTCTTTCAAAATTAACACCCAATAATACAGTAACCAAGAGAGATGTGTAATATTCACCATGAGGCTTTACTTACACCTATAATATTTCAAGTCAGGTGCAAGAATGATTGGTGGAGGGGGAGGGGCTCTCTTTTTGAGTGGGATTCACAATTCTAATTCTAAATTTTAATAAAAAACTTGGGGAAGTTTTCCCTTTTAGTTAAATCAAGATACACCTTATATATCATATGTATATCCTCTCAACCCTATTTGAATAAGAAAGAGCAGAGATATAAATGATTCGCTAAAATAAAATTGTGACCAATATCTGATTTAAAAACATGAACCCTGATGTAATCTGTGTTGGCCCCAAATAAAGGTATTTCCCATGATAAATTTGGTAAAATCATAGGCATACCATCACCAGTACATAAGATTATGTAGATGTAGACCCATTTTTTACGTATCTGTATACATTCATGTACATACAATGAGTGAAAAATGATGATTAATCCAAAATTGACAAGACATAGCAAAACAAAATAAAACAATAAACATCCATCTGCCCCATTATGAAATATTATTTTGTTATAAGTGAAAAAAATTTCCAACAGTTTGGATAGAGTTTAACAAACCATGATAAATACAAATTTGGAGAACCAAATGCCATGATGTTTACTGAGCTGTAAAATGCAAATATAGAAGAACATTTCAAACTCCCAGAATCTTCTGCAAGCACAACTTTTCGCTTTTGCCTCACTTTTTAAGAATTTTAAATATATAATATGTATGTATGAATGTTCACCTTCAGGGAAATTAACATAAAATCGTTAACCCAAAAAGAAAATAAATTGTAGTAAAAACAGGTCTTTTAAATAATATTTTGTGAGTACACTTTGGAATGTCTTTTATCATAAAAAAAAATCTACCACCTTACATGCTAGGGCTGAAAGAAATAATTCTGATTCTCTACTGGATTAAACAATTACTCTTTTTGGAGTCTTTGTTCTTGTATACAGAGTCCACTGGTTCTTGCTCAAAACTGACTTGAATCGGTTCTTCTACATGCAAAACTGGTTCACTCTGGTCTGGTCTAGTTTGAGGAAGCTGAAAGGAACTGTCCTCTACTGTCTCCTTAATGCAACTTCCACTGATTTTACAGGAAGTTTTTACTTTTTCAAATGATGAATACAGATAACTTTTCAAGTAATGCTGATACAAGTTTTCGCTAGGATGCCTATTAACATGATCATTTTCTGTCTTCATGGTACTTTTTCTTTGGATCTCACATTTGTTCAGAACGTTTTCATGTATACCTCTCTCAAATTCACCCGAGATCACTTCTTTTGCATTTTCATCTTCTTTTGAGTCACAAAGAACTTGAGCTTTTGCACCAGGAAAGTCAAATTCAGGCAGCCCCAGAACAAGAGAATTCCATTTTTGATGGAAATTCGGGCTCATCAAAGCTTCAAAATTGATACTATAAGTATAGGGTGATAATGGGGCATAAGTATCATTCAAGGTGTTGTCAAGATCTAGTAATGTAGTCTCCGAGAAACCTGAAAGAGAAGATCTCTTAGCTCTACTAAGATGAACAGATGACCTTGGTGGCTTTGATACCATTTCCTCTGCTATCAATTGATTCAATAGGTCTCTTATTTCTCTGGGATTTGAACAAGAACTCAGCGACTCAGTCTCATCACAAGAACTAGATTCTAAACCCAAACTACGAACCATACGACATTCCAAGTATGCAAAAGGTAGAGAAACACAGGGAAGGAAAATGACATAAAAAAGTAAGTTTCATACATTGTACAAAAGTAATCTCATTTTTAATAAAGTAAAGGTAGCGAAAGAGCATTTCAACAACACAATACAATTTTCCATGTATCTTCTACCCCCACCCCACTAAATCTCTAATGATTTCGGTTTGTGTCTTTTAAATTTCAGAGATGATTCAGTTTTACCCACAGTCTATATTCCTCAAATTATCAATAATCATATTCAGATATTTTGCAATCATTCATAATTGGGAGATTTTGAGGCTATGGCAAAATACTGTTTTGTCTGCTCTGATTCTGTACCTACAAGTAAAACAATACAAGTGTCCTGCAGAAAAAAAGAAGAAATAGTAAGAAATAAACATAATGACTGATGCTTAGACATGTTCCCTCTTTGGAGAACATCATGAGGATTTCATGGCCTTTTCCTTTCCTTCAAAATGATGCATAACCAATGAGTCTTGGTTTGGAATATTATTGCCTTGCAGAAAGTCAGAAGTTCTGTTCATGAAGCACGATTCTGTCTGGCAGAAAGGTCTAAGGTACAGTAGGACATGTATTTGCAGTCCAATGCTTGAGAGTAGTAATTT
>CM046835.1:6739701-6872567 GCA_025618425.1 Heliocidaris tuberculata | reverse complement strand
TTCTGTTTTTTGTATTGAAATTTTCTAACTTTAAGCTTAATATTCATATTAGCAGCTTGTCAATATTTATAGAATACTGAATGGCCTTGAGTGGGATACAAGGGTATATTGCACGAGCTATGAGCATAGTTCACGAGTCGGCACGATGAGTGAAATATTTTCAATGCGAGTGCAATATTCCCTTGTGTCCCAAGAAAGAAAATCCATTCAATATTATTATTATTAATTGTATGAAACCTAGTTCCTCAATTTTCACCATTATATATCCTTATGCTTTTGTATTGACTTCAACATAAAACACAGGTAGAAAAACATTATTTTGTCCCTACCCAAGCATCCTGCAAGGGCTGCACACATACATCCATTGTCTTAACCTTTGCGTATTTAAACGTGCATCCCAAACCATGAGGTATGGAAATATATTACACGGTCATCTGGGTGCTTTTACATAAACCATGAGATATTGTTTTGAAATTGTACGGTCATCTGGGTTCTTTTGCGCAAACCATGAGATACGCCTATTTTTCTGGTCACCTAAAAACCCTTCATACAAATAATAATTGAAGATATTTCAAGTAAGAGACAAAGAGAGAACCATAAACAAACTTTTCTCCATCAGCTTAGGTGGTGTTTTATATTTGGAAAAATAAAAAATAAAAAACTCTGTTGAAAAATGAAAAACTATCAAAAAACCTTAGAGGAAATAAGTTTCCTTTAGAAATATCCAAAAAAGACCATGAACAACAAAAAGAAATCACTCTATAATCAACTGACCATAGACGAGAAGACTGTTTTTCACACTTTCAGTTGAGAGAAAAGTGAGTGAAAGTGTGTAAGATGATGAATGCAAGCTAGTAGGTGAACACCTGCTATCAGAAGCAGCTGCACCTGTCTTACTAGTCTAGATCATATCCAATCAACTCTACATCCTATCTAATTTACATACCATACTAAAAAAAACAACCTTTTAAACACATTTCTATGTGTGTTGGTTGAGATGCCTAAGTGAATGTCATTTTCTTGCATGATGCTTACGTCTTTAGAACAAGAAATGATATTAAGGGTAATAATACTTAGGTATTTATTCATCATGTTGATCCACTATTTAGAAGGGATTTGAATTATAATCTCTATAGGGCTAGCTGGCCTTAAAACAGCAACTTCAATTTGAGATAAATTGGGCATTAAAAGTAGAGTTGTAACCGTTCTGACCAATGTACATCCAGCTTTTAAGTAAGTCATCAGTCTACTTTAAAATTTGTTTATGGCTCTTATATAATCTTGTTCTGTCTGTAAAACTACTTGATATTTAGTTTTAGGATGATTCTATTGCCCTTTTCCTGTGCCTCTTTAAGAAAATACTTAAGTTTTGAGAATTTCAGTCACCCCCCCCCCCCCCCCCCCGCATATGGGTATGCCGCCATCTCCTGCCAGGTCTAAGTAAGAATTTCATCATCATTACTGAGTTTTTGAGTGCAAGTAAATATGCGGGATAGATCAGTGGAATTGAATCTTGATGACAGCAGGAAAACCTTGAAATACTGTCTCCCAATTTTGTCTTGATAGTCTTCTTTCTTTTGCGGCTGTAAGAGGATAGTAAAATGGCCTTGAGAGGGATTTGGAAAGCGTGAGAGAGATTGTCTAATATCACAGACTGGATATTTTTATTTCATGAAGATTGATAAAAGGCTTCTATGATATAGAAATTTCATGAAGATTGTCAGTTCAGGCTTTCAAGAGGAAAACTTGCTGCATTAACTGTATTTCACATTGCTGTGCTGGCAATCTCTCACGTGCTAAGGCTATCATAACTTTGAAGAAATGCCCACATGTTTTACAATGTACTTATCATCTCATGGCTATGTAACTTGTCATAATCAATCACTGCTTGAGGTTCAAGATCACATGTAAACAAATTGTCTGTTCTGCAATAACAAGGAGTTAGATTGGTTCTGCTTCTTCATTCAATCTAGAAACAAGTTCTTTTCATTTGTAGAACTTTGTATAACATGTATAGCTTTGTTATAGTCTCATCATCAGTTCCAGATAATTTTGATTGTTTTGTACCTTGATTCATCACACTGGATTATATCTTTATAAGTGATTGGAAGAATATTGACACAAAATCTGGATCATCAAAATGATTTTGATAAGACAAAACGTATTCAACTCAGCGTTCAGCATGCTGAAAATGGTAATGATATGTCCAAGATAGTTGAAAATTGCAAACTACATGACTACCGACTGACAATTAAATGAAGCTTCATAATTACTATGTGTGTTACGTGGGTTTATAGCGACAGCTTTATAGTATGACTTCATTACAAATTCATCATCAAACACCTCGTACATTGATTTGCATGGTGTGAATCATCCCCAGTTCACATATTAGAATTTGTTCTATCTCAGTCACTTATCTTGAAGGCATGTCAGTTGATAAACCTCAGGCATATACAGGATGCCATAGATATTTCCACATTCTGTCAATCTTTGAAGATAACACAGATGTGATTTGCCTGATTTCTGTACAAAGTTGATACCAGTGCCCCAATTCCTCATCAAAAAGTTAATCGACTGTGTATATGTTGTGCTTCATAGATGCGAGTACTCTGGAAGTGATTATCATTTTAATGGAAATATCGCTGGAAATTTAGAGTGTGCTGATAATTGGAACTGATTGCTGTTTGCATTTATTATAGGTTCTACACTGGGGAATGAATATAAGTAGAATAGGGCAGGGTATATGTGATGGGAATATTTTTCATCACAAAGTGCAGTGCTAGTTCCTTGTGAAGATGGGTTTTCCCAGGTCACGCGAATGATTCCAAAGGATGCCAATGTCTAAAAAATGGCATAGTCCAGCATTCGTATTTTAGGCTCCAAATGTTCGTCAAGCATGCGCAGTGGTTCAGAAGCATCGTCATTTGTTCGTGGGAGTCGTTTTTAGTGCAGAGGGAATTTCAAGAAAGTTTGAAATTTCTTGCGAATGTGATTTGTTTGTGATCTGCTCTCAAAAATGTCTGAAAAGCTTTGTCATATGCACACAACCTACTCATGACGCGCGTGATGTTTGCAAAATCTTCGTGAAACCCCAAACAGATTCCGACAGTGTGGAGGATGTCTCACGCGTGTCTTACGAAAGCAGAGAAGTTTGTCCGATCATTTCTCGTGTTGTTTGCATTTTAGTCCCGTGTTCTTCGTGTATGTGGACTGGCCATAGTTCGACAACGCTACACACGACATTTGCATGTACGTTATGAGAACTACGCACAAACTGCACAAGAATGCTGTCTGGCTCCATTGTGGCGACACATTCTTTGACTTTGCCATTTTTTCGACATTCGCATCTTTCGCGAATCGTTTGCGTGCCCCTTGAAAACCCACCTTTATGCAAGAAGATAATGAAAAGGTTAAATTGAATTCTTTATGTTTGGGAGTGGTTTATTTACAGTTTGTATGAATAAAGGAGTGGGGCAGGGAAGGAGAGAAGCAAAGAGAGACTATAGAGAAGAGATATATAGAAGAGATTGTGGGAAAAAGATGAAGATGAAGAGGATTCAATATACATAGATATTTGGTGACAAGAGAGATTGAAGAAACTGAAGAAGAAAAAAATTCCATGTAGTTTTCATGGATGCATTTCCTGGAGAGATGGAATATCACATGAAATCATTGAAATGCAAGTTGCTAATAGACTTTGCATACTAATATACTAATTACACTTCTGTTATTTGTACATATACAATACTATGCCTTAAAAAAAAATGCACATAGAAATCAAGGATGACTTATATATGACTGATGATTTTTTGAAGTTGTCAGTGAATTCACTTGGCTCTTTTTATATCATATTGTTGGATATCCCCATTCCTAGCATTGTGATAGTACATCACCTTGATTCGCTTGGCTTAAGATTCCATTTCTCCGCAGCGTTCTGTCCAAATAACGTTTTTACTCATCCATGAATAGATGGCATATTCTATTTCTATTGATGATGAATGAGATATAAATGACTGTTCTTCCCTCTGTGACGTGTGGAAGCAGGGCCAGGGTGGAAGTGAACCGTGTGATTGATAACATGTATCCTGTCAGATTCCATACATTACTCATTGTTTTACCTTCTCTTACAAAGCTAAGATTAAGATGGAGTATATAGCTTGAAAATTGTAAATGTGGGATTTCAGACATTAGATGATGTAAAATTCCCAAAGTTGAGTTGAAGACTCTCCTTTCTGTACTTATTATCCATTGATTTGTTTTTACTTTATACCCCACCCCCCAAAAAAAAAATAGTTGAAAAGATTTAAAACAACAAAACAGAGATGGGAATTAAGATTTAAAAAGAGAACAAAGACTTAACAGGAGTATAAAACAAAACAGAAAGGAATGACTGAGGAGAAAAAGGATTAAAGCAGAGTTGTAAAAAATTGTTTTAAACAAAAATGTTTACAAATTAAGCTCATTATAAATCTTCATTTCAATAGCCACCTTAACCATACATTCACACATGGACAAAAAGGATTGATTGAGCTTAAGAGAGCAATATTAGACCTTTAAGAGAATGCTGGTGGCTAGAAAGATATTAATGAGCTGACTCAAGAATAATCAATCTCTAAAGTGTGATTTCAGTGGGGGGAAAAAACACCTCAGGGTGCATGAATTCATTCTTCCTCTGTTTTTTACTCTGTTTCTTTTCTCTGCATTTCTTTGTAAACATTCGTCTGATTTATGATGAAACTCAAGCTGCCTCTCTCGCTCTTGTTATTACTCTCGCTTTGAATTTTCCGCATATTTTTTCCCCTTCTTGCTCTGCCTTAGTTGCTATTAATTCAAATTCAAATTGGCCTTGCTATGATATATTACTGCATGCCCGGGAGCTGGGTCTGAATTAGGACTGAGATTACACTACTGGGAGAAAGAAGTTCCAAATGCATTGTTTTGGTAGTGGCTGGCCTGGGCACTAAAAACAGCAATAGAAAGAGCAATGAAGCACAGAGTGTCATTTATGGAAAAGGAAATATTATTTGATGATTATTGTTTCATGGTGAGAAGAGAAAGAAAGAGAGAGATATTTATATGGAGAAGATAAATTGAAAGAGAAAAAAGAAGAGAGAGAGAGAGAGGGTGCAGAAGATTGAAGGGGGGAAGGAGGGGTAGTAAGAGCTCTTAGATCAGTAGGAGATGTTAACATATTACCCTCCAACATCATAGACTGTATTGTCTAACAAAGCCTGATATCTTGCACCTTTTGAATATTTTCAGTTCAACTTACAAATGTTTGAACTATATCACAATTTACATTATTAAAGACCTCTTCCATTTCATGATATTCAAATAGTTTGTCTTTAAAAGATGTTACTAGTTAATTCATCACTAAATTCATAGTTATTTACTTTTTATTTTCGATGGGGGTATAAGAATATTAAACAAACTTATTGCTGCTAAAAACTTTCTCAGCAAGGTGCCTCCTGGTTGGAGACCAGTGATGACATGAAAATAGATGAACCATTGTATAGAATGTGATCTGTCTTGTCATCATAAATCTGATTGAAGATGATCCTTGCCCTATTCTGTCCACCCTACAATCTCTCTGCGGAGATGTCAAGTATGGAGATATTATAGAGTCATCAGCATATTTACATTCATCCCTCGACAGCAATGCATATTTGCTCAGTGTTCAATTCCAATTCCCGTCATGCAAACAAGCTGGGAGAAAGAGAGTGGAAATATTGGAGTATATTAGATCTTGTCAAAGCCTTTGTAATTAGATGTCAGGGAAGGATGAAGAGAGAGAGAGAGAGAGAGAGAGAGAGAGAGAGAGAGAGAGAAAGAGAAGGAGTTAGGTGTCTTTATTACTAACATATTTGCATTTGTTTTACAGGTGAAAGATGAGAAGTCTATGCTATATTTATTTGTTCTTGGAAGGGACCTGTAAAGTGAAGATGGAGTAGGAATGCCCTGCAGACTTTCTATAATATTAGCAGTAGTGTCATTGTAGATATGTTTGTTTGTTGCAGTGGCATACCCAAAACTTATTGTAGAATGTATTTTTAAAAACTTTGTTACCTTCTTTTTACCCTCTTATCATTATCCATCTGCCTAAATTGCAGTCTTATGTTCTTGAGTTGGTAAAAATATTTTGTTATTAGAGAGAAGAAATTATTTGGTTATTGCTGATATACTAAAATGCATGTACATGTGTCAGAGATTAGTTCCTCCAATCTATTCTTGTAATTTTGTGTTTGATGAACTTGGACTCTTTAATTTGATTGAAATACTTTTCAGTATTCATTTCCTTTTCTTTGATAGATATCAGTTCTAAACAGGGCCTTGGTGCCCTCAAATGACACCCGTAGTGCAATAACTGCATGTATATAGGTCCCTAAATACTTGATGTATGCTGATTCATATCTCCATGAGTAAAGATAAATGGGGAGGGGGAAAAAAGCAAGCTGATCAAATAACTTTCATCAGAGCTTTAGAGAAGTCTAGTAGAAAAAGGAAATAAGGAGACTGACTGTCTGTGTTCTAAAATACCAGTAGACAAAATTTGAGAGGCCATTTGGAATGATTTTGGTGGCGAGTTGGCATAGTGACGTGCCTGTAATCAGTGTTAAGTACACAAAAACAGGCTATGGTAGGGTGATGAGTCTCGATTAGGCACGGTTTTACACGACAACGGTATGTATGCCAACCTTGCCCATTTGAACAAACAGTGCCACAATGCATCAGCTAATGTCAACTTGTTGAATAGCTGTTAAAGGGCTGTAATATCAAATCAAGGATAGTTATTAACTAGTGTGAAGGTAATGACGAGTCCAGAGAGGGGTCATAGAATGGAGGATATTTTTAACATTTGTAGAGATGAAAACTGGTAGCATGAAATCAGAAGCACTGCAGATGCAAGATATTGGATTGGTGAAAAAGTAAAGGATATGTAAATTTGTAACATTCATAAGCACTACAAAAAAGGTTTGCAAAGTATGCACCTGGTGCTGTAGATTGTAGATTTGTCCCCCAGCGAGTTAATTGCCCTTAACCTTTTCCATCACAGAGTTTAAGTATTGAAATGCATATATATACTAATTATGTGAATTATAAAAATGTATGAAGTATTAATGAATCTATATCAAATTGCAAGAATGAATGTGCTGGATGTTTCAACCAAAATGGATAGATTTGTCTCTGGTTCTTTAGCAAATGCACATAGAAAATTATTGCAGTAATTCAAGGGGGAAAAAATTGTCCATACTATTGCTGACACAAATTTCTTTTTTTTTATTACTCAAATGGGATTATAGAACCTTTCATGATCCTGTATTCATCAAGAATGTATAAATGCAGTAATTAATAATATTACCTTTGCTTCATTTTATTGAAATCATTGTAAAAACCGCATTGTTTTTCAATACATTGCAATTCACTGTGTAGTTTTTTGTATAAATTATTATTTGATATCCTTAAGGAGCAGTAATTGGTATTATCATATACCAGATTATAGGAAAGTACTCAGAGATTTAAAAATGTAAATTGATGCAGCTACATATAAGTCATTAGGCATTTAAAAGAAAGAGCTGTTCAACCTGAAGTACAAAATTATGCTATGAAATCACTCAAGATTGCCCAGATCTTCAGTGGACCATGCTTCTGAAAATGCCAAGGTCAGAATTCTCCTTTTAGAGCTTTCTTTCTCTCTATAGAATTTGAAAAATTCCCAACAGCTTGGCAAGAAATATCTAGTACCCCTCTTCTTCATGTTAAAAAGGTCATCTAATCCGCTTGAAATCCTATTAAAAACCATGTTAAAGTGATTGATTAACTTTGTGAAAAATTGTAAAATCAGCTCAAATGCCAGTGAATTGTGTGCAGTCCTCTAACTACATATATAATTAAGGATATGTGAAAGTATGAGAGAAAATGGAAACCGTTTACTATCCTAAAAAAAAGAAAATCGCGATCAATCGCTAGCGCAAGTCGCTCGGCTTCTTCGCTGCGCTGCAGTCACAAAAACCAAGCACCAGCGCTTGGCGATTTCAGAGCAGGTTTCCAGCCCGTATGGTATTCTGTGATAGAGCGAGGTATGCCAACCGTAAGAGTTCTTTAGGGTTCGGTTGTACTCTATCCCGACATCAATGTTCAATCGTAGATATCTTGATATATAAACGACCGATCAGCTTATAAAACTCAGGCGATTCCTGTCTGAGCTAAAGGTTTGCAATTATGATTACAGCATTAGCTGGAACAGTGATTTTTTTTTTTCAATCCTGGGCAAAGTTAATCAATGCCTTGAATGGTTGTTGGCCTACTAAAATCAATTTGTTAGATCTCTTAGTTTTGAGTGTGTAAAGTTTGCTTGACCATTAATAATTATGGTAGTCGATTTAATCAGAGCATGTATTACAGTACTTGCATATGGCATTCAAAATGATAGTAATTTACAGTAAACTGTTTAAACATGTATGCTCTTGTGTTTTAGGTTGCATTGGAACACATTACAACTATTTGAGTATCAGGGATTAATTGACTTCTTTGTGGTCCTTACTTTTATCAGTTTTGTATTTTTTTTATGGTGGCTTTAATGACTACTAGAAGAACAAATATAATTGGCACCATGTGTGTCTGATGAAAATAGATTGGTAAGACAAAATCCCCAAGTAACGTAATTCTTTTTAACTATTTGAATGTCGCTGGAACCTGATTCATGTAAATCAGTTCTTATTCATAGTATTTGATAATTTGTACTACCATGGTGGGAAATTGAATTGAAGGTAAAGAGAAGAAAGTGAAATATAAGCATGATAATAAGTTTCTGTGGTAGGAAAAAGGTACAGCATACTTCTCAGGTTTCTCCAGCTTTTCAGGGCATGCCTTATTAGTAAGCGTTCCCACGATGGAGAGAGAAATTAATTTCCTTGGCCAGGGGTGCTACATTCAGCAAGGTGGTAATTTGGAGGATTGGTAGGTAGGGGTGGGCAGTGGGGATTGGAGTATGATCAGGCCCCAAATAGCCCATGCTCACCGGAATATATTCTTCTTTGCACTTTTTCTTTGTCATTAATTTCTTTTTAATTTTTTAGTTGCTGCAAATAGACTAAGATGTGAAATTGTAAATCATATTGTAAAGAATAGGATCCATTCCATCTTTAGGATGGATGATGTACACAGGTTATTGCAAGTTAATGCTGGAGTGAGACGAAAAGAAAAGAAAAGCAGAAGCGAAGGAAGAGGAAAAAAACAAAAACAAAAAAAACAAATAAATAGGGAGAGGGAGAGAAGAAAGACAGATTATGTAAGAAATTTAAGAGCAAATATGGAACAGAGAACATTTGAGAAACTAATGCTCAGATTAGCAAAACTAAATATAAAACATGTATGTAATTTCCATGCAAATAGATAGTATTTAATTGGGGGAGTATCAAGTGTTCATGTAATTGGACCACCTGTACTGCTGTCCGTACTTTGCAACTGATTTAACCCTATATCATTCCATTGTACAATGTGAAAAGAGCTCCCTGAGCCCTTTACATCCTCCAAATGCATCTTAGAGGAAATCATTATCCACTCTTGGCTTCAATTACATGGCGGGGCCCCAACATGAAAATCGCTTCATTAAGAAGACAAGGCTCTTGGCAACCCCTTATAGATACGACATGCATCTTCCTCAAGCAAGCACTTTTTTTTTCATCTGTGCATCTCTCTCTTCCCATTTTCATCAGTACTTCCTTCTGCGGCTTATACCACATCCTCACCATGTCTTTATTCAAGAAATCTAGCAGGATTGCCTTATGTGGTTTGGGAATGTTTGCAATCTTGGCTTACAGTCTCTTCAAATTCTGAATAATTATTTTTCTTGCTATTCTTCTTAAGTGCTCCAAATCATCAGTTTTTTTCAGGGTGTCATAATGTGTGAAAAAGTGGCTTACTTTTATTTACATTTTTCTACCGAATGTTTTGAATGATACAATGTCAAATTATGGATCTGTGAAATGAAATAGGTATTCTGTGTTGTCCCTAATTGAGCTTTGCTGAAGAGTTGGTACATTTCTTACCAGTTTCAGGTGGGATGGTGGTAAAATGATGTCACAGAATTATGAGTAACAGACAGTGATAGAGTTTAAGTAAATTTCCACCCTGTTCTCTGTAAAGTTCATCTTGTAATTGCTTTTAAATGACTACATGGTCAGCACCCTAACATACTAACTTGTATGTTAATGAAAAAAAAAGAGGGAATATATTTTATAAGGGGTTCTTTCAAAGATTATCAGACTCAAGTTAAAACGGACCAAAAAAGCACCCGATTTTAAATCATCCCCAGACTATATGGGTCATTAAAATGGTTGATGATAAAAGAGCAATAAGGATTTTTTTTTTAATGCTGTGCATAAGTTTACTCAGTGTTAAATAATCAACTAGTCTGCTACAACACTTTAAGTTTTTAGCTTGTAAACTTGCAATGTCTCTGTGAAAAAAGGTAATATTTGAAGCTGATGTTGTTGTTTTTTTTATATAGAAGAGCTAAAAATATCTTGGTGATTTTTAATACTACTAAGGCTTTGCCCTAAATATCAGGTATAATTGAGTTTGGTTTCTTACTCCAGGAAGACTTACAGTGTAAAGAGGTATTAAAATTTTAACAAATTTGTTACACCATTAATATATTATATTGACATTGATAGAGAAATTGCAAATAATACTGAATGATATGTATGGAAAATATTGAAAGGATAACTTCTAAAGGCTACTTGTGCCACATAAATTTCACTTACAGTCAACCTTTACATATTTTTCTTATAACAAATGAATGTTAGCAAGCCTGAATTTATCCAAGCTATATTTCTTGTTTTATTTAGTTTTTTTTTTTTAATCTTTTCGGATGTTTGGACAGTATTTCATTATTCTGTATGTATACCCAGGCTCCAAGTACTATTCTCATTTACATTCCTATGTAACGAAGTACCACTCCCTGTCAGTTGACCACAAGAGGGCTCACTCTGTAAATCCATTCTTGAGCCATTCATTTTTCTCATGCCACTCCTCAAGGAGATATGACTAACTGTCCATTTAGTTACCTTCTCTGAACTGGAGTAATGCGATCAGAAGATCTGCAAACTTGATTAATTGGCCAATGATAACACAGCACATAGCTATATTAGCCTTGCTGTCTTAAAGTCATGAAACGTGCACTCCAAGTCATGGTGGAATAGCTTTCTGTCATGCATGTCAATGCTATAACAGGTCTTTAGGGATTGTTGTATGCTTAAAAAATGCATATTTATACAGAAAATATGAATTGTAATACAGATGATGATCAAGAAGATGCTACTTGTACAGTCAGGTCATTGTTACAGTGTATTATTAGCTGCCATATTGCAGAAAGTAACAATTCCTCTTTTTTCCGGAGTATTATTTGGAAATTTATTTTCTCAATTCTAAGACCCCCAAAATATAATTTCTTTTAATGTGTGAATACTGATATTTATTCAGTTTTGTAAACCTCAGATGTAGTAAATCTGTGATCAAAATGATTCATTTAGTGTGTTATTTCAAAGTGGTCATTTATGTTTCATATTTTGTGCTATTATATCCCCCCTCCCCCTGTTAACAGGGGACCAATATGAATATGATTTCTTAAGATTTCTTAAGATTCCTGTGTTATTTTTCTGAAATATTTTATGCACATTGTGAAACAACCCAGAAGGAATTACTTCTTTCAATTGTAAGCCGGTTCACCATACTGTACTGTATCTACTCCTCTTCATCTAAGTTCACTATGCTGTACTTTATTCACTTCTCCCCATACAGGATTTCTACTATAGGTTTCTCAAGGACAATTTCCATCTCAAGAACTATCCAATAGCAACATTTGTATTAATTGTGCACTTGAAATTTATAGCGTCAGTATTCCTTTTCATCTATTATTGTTATTCTCTGTGTCTTGCTTCTTCTCGCTCATTCAGTTCATCCTGGTTTTTTTGCTATGTCAGGTTTCTATGTCTACCTCTTTCTCTCCCTCCCTTCCTCCTAGTCACTCTCTCTTCACTTGTGCATAGATATATAGATAGAGATCATATGCTGCGTGTTTATGCGGGGTAATTTAAAATTCCATCCTGTCATATCTCTTTTAAATCTATCTACCTCCATTACAGTGAGGTCACAGTAAAGCAAGGCTAAGGTATCGAGCAGAGCAAATCTCATCTTTCATTTGTTTGTCGTGGAAAAGTGGATTTTCTCTGCATTTTGGCTCAGCTTCGTGGCCGCTGTTGCTGCTACATCAAAGACGTTAATAGTGGTTGAATTGTTGGGTGTGTGTGTGAATAAGAAGCTAATCATGTCTGGTTGCATGGAGTGGTTCTGGCAAACCTGTTATACGGGGGAAGAAGGTATGAAGTCGTCTTATATCTGTCTACTCACTTCTTATTCATTTTGTGTAAATTGCACTGTGAATTTAGTTCTAATTGATTCTGTAGGTTGAATATTTGTTTATTTATTTCCACTGTGTTTTCTTAGTTTGTTTGTCAATGATGGGTATTGTGCTTGTTTGTGTTGGTATTTCTTGATCTCTCCTAAAGCCTTGGCCTACTAAAAGGTGAAGTTTTTACATTATCTTGGCCATTCCGTGCAATGTGTGCCATACAACATGTCTTTTTTCCACATATTTCATCCCAAAATGAAGAATGTCTCGATATGACCATTGGATAGTGGTCCATTCTGGAATCACCTCCTATTGACAATGTCATGTAAAAAGAATTTTTGTTCATGGATTAATTATATGTGGATAAATGTCATATGTCATATGGGGCACTCTGCACGGAATTGCCCTTCTGCTCAGTTTATGATTTAAAAGGCCTTACTCTCTTTATTGCAAGTGATTGTATTTAATGTGCTATTCATTATATTTTTAAAATCATATAGGTCCATCTCTTTAGAACAGTTGTTGAATTATTTTCAACAAACTCTCTTAATATCTACATTAGAATTGTTGTTTTCTTTTTAGTTTTAAATTAAATTTTCTGTTACATTTCTCATCCTCTGTTTTAGCTGGTAAAGTGGATTGTCCATTTTGAATCAAGATCAAGAAACAATGTTTACTCCCTTTTGATTTTTTCAAGAAAGATTTCCCTTATCCATTTGCATATAAAATGAAGCTGTCCATTTGAATGTCTTAGTCAACTGTGTAGCACCATGAACATTGTTTCATGCAGATTCAAATAAATAACCTAAACTTCAGTTGTGCAGCACCATAATGCTTTTCTGACCATGGAAAGAAATTACAAATCCAGACAGGCTTTTTCATTTCCAAAGTAGAATTAAGATGTCATTGTGTTTGTTTTATGGACATTTTTCATTTCAAATTGTTCATCCCCTTCAAAATCCATTATCATGCATCACAATATCAACATCACAATGTTTGAAAGACAAATGCTAGAAATCATTGCCAAAAGAGCTATGAAAGCTTTGAAAGCAAGTATTGGCAGTCAGTTTATTATAGATTTAACCCTTTCAGGACAGGAATTATTTAAGGGTTAAATCGATCACATTTTGTTCTTCAAATTGGCAACAATAATATTTTCTTTTAGTGCTACATAGTTTGAATAACTTGTAATGTCTTTGAAAAAAATATACATGGTTAGGAATTTGACGAAAATTTTTAAAAATTGCCAATTTTGATGAAAAAACAATGATTTTGAACCTCTCAGTGTGTTGCCAATTTAAGGATCTCAAATTTAATTCTCGTTTTTAAAATTCCTGGCATCAAACGCAATATGGTCATGCAATAAAAATGGACATAGTGTGTGTAGAAAATTTTGCTCTTTCTACTCATGCGTCAGGTATATTTTTTAGAACTCTGAATCAAAAGTTATTGAGCCAAACCACAAAATGTGGTCAATTGTCTTGAAAGGGTTAAAACATACTGCCTCACTCCTTCTTCCTTCTTTGCCATTAGGTTTGGAAATAGTTTTCATATAAACACTCTCATTAGTCATTGTTTTGTTTGTTTGAATTCTTTGATTCATTTTTAATAAGAAGTAAAATGTCCTTGATGGAAACAGCAATGCATGCACATGATCTGTTTTAGGAAGAGGAATAAAGCTGTTCTTTGACTAAGACAATATTTATGGTATAAATTTTGATACTTTGGCTGTATTTGCATTACATGGCATGGAAAAAAAAATAAAGGTGTATTATTTATGTAATATATTTCATACTGTATTCATATTTAAGCTGCAAATAACCTCCCCAACCTCTCCAAATAGACACACATTGTATCATGTGAAATTATTGCTATTACTATTTTATTAACAGCATTCCCAACACAAGCTTTTGGGAGAATTTGTCTCCTTTGTAATTTTTACACTGTCAATCTATATTTATCAAAACATTGTTATTATTGTCAGATGGAAATAAATGTAAATCTCAGTCAGTCAATCAGTCAATCAATGTGAAATTATTGTGTCCTATAGGAAACATCTCTTTCTGAAGCATTTAGGGCATTTGAAAGACCAACACATAAGAATTAGTGTACTCACTGAGCATAGAAGCCTCTTGTGTTAATTCTCCTTCTAAAAGTATTATCCTTTAATACTCTGGCTTCTTTTCTACTAAATTCTAATTCTATTCCAAATTTGAGTTAGGCCTGAGCTTTTGTTTTGTTAAACTTGACGTAGAACAAGCTTCAGTATGGGTTTCAGTGTTTAGTACAATATAGGTCAATGGCTTCATTTCTTTGCATAGATCTAGAATTCTAGATAATTAAAACAAACATTGTATATCTTCCAGTGTGAACATTGATTCTATTGTTTTCTGTTGCTGAGAAGAAGGTGTGATTAAGGGAAGAACCATCATTGTTCTCTACCTCAACATCTTATGAAGACAGTCCTCCCCTTTTCACTATTCATGTATACTGCCATCTATTGTTTGGAGATAGAAATGTGTGGTGTTGCTATTATTTCAAGCTTGTATATGATTCTTCTTTTGAATCAAATGCTACATGTTTGTCTGTCTTTGTTGAAGCAGGTATATATTGAACATGGCTGCCATCTTTTATGATATATTTTTTTCTTACTTTTTACCGTCCTTTCCACCCTCATGCATTACACTTTTCCTATCATTAACTTCTTTATATCCTTCTCTTATTCTCTCCAGTTGTTTATACCACTCACAATCATATTTCATCTGTCTCACATGATTATTTTCTTCTCCCTGTGTTTACTTTATTGTATGAAAAGTCTTATTTTCTTTAATATATTCAATAAGTGAGTAACTGTAATAAGTTTTATTTGACATGTTAATTTGTGCTTTTTCTAGGGTGTCTTCTTTCTCTCTTCTTTTCTTTCACTTGAATTCCAAAGTAATCTCTTTCTAAGTACATGTAATTACATCTGTAATTATGAATAAATATGTTATTATCATCATTAAAAGTTACATAAAGTATTCATCTGCCTATTGAAATCCCTCATTTTCTCCCATTATCTCTGTCAAATATTATCATTTTGTCTTTTTATTTTTCATTCTCTATTCTTCTCTATGTACATTTATTACAATCTTCTGCAATTCAGCTTTCGTATTCATTTTTCTTCCTGTCATTTATAGATGTCCTTTTTGTACTTCATTATTTTGATGTATTTACAGCTATTAGTTTTTTTTTTTTTTTTTGGGGGGGGGGGTTCACTCTCATTCAGGAATATATGGTCTGTTTGGAGCCAGAAGGGTGTTAACCCATATACTTTAACACAGAGTTAACTCCCTTCTGGCTCACAACAGATGATATATACTTCTTAGAATGAAGTAAACTATGTGTTTGTTTGATATTTTCAGTATATGGCATGGTATGATGTACTTTATCAGTAATTTCTTGCCATGATACTAGATTTTCAGAATGGAAGAAATCTGTCTGTAGTATGCATGGAAGTTTTATTGCATCGTGGCTATTAGTGAGTCATAGTCTGAATAGTACTTGGCTCTTCGATTAGTAACTGTGGAGAAAAGAATTTAAGGTATAATTAGAGCAAATAATTGACATTGGATAGGACATGAAACTGACAAAACATCTGATAGGGCCATCAATTACCTGATGTAGAATGAAGCTGTTCTGCTCACCCCTTTCGTTAAACTCCTCTCTTGCAAACCCCATCTACGTTCACCATCACCTCCTTGTAAGGGAGTATGCATGGTTAAGAGAAGAGCCTGTATTGGTTGGGAATTATGCATTAGCCTAGCCTAGCCTAGCCCAGTGCAAGAAAAGAAAGAGTGAAGACTTTTTTCTCTGTCTCTCTGTCTCCTTCTCTCTTCCCTCGCATAAGTGTATGTGGAAAGTTGTTGCAGACGTGGGTATCGCCCATGCTTTTATGCACAAGATGTGAAATGGCAGAATCTCTTCATCATGCTTCTTGTGCCCCCAAATCCACAAGAAGAAAAGGTCTTTGGGTTCTTATTATGGAGCTGTTAGCTCAGTTTTATGTGCAAGCAAATGCTAACAACAGGGACATGCTGTTTTATCTCAAAATTTACATTAAAATTTTTTTTTGTAAGAATATACTTTTCTGTAATGGTTGTCTGATATCACACTAGCATTGATTTCTCACATCTTATTCAGAGATAAGAAATAAGTCATTTTCTAAGTGTTTCTTCTCTTGGAATTTTTAAACATGGAAAGCCTTTGTGCAACTTTATTCATGCATCAAGAAATTAGGATGAATTGAATGAGAGAGAGAGAGAGAGAGAGAGAAAGAGAGAGAAAAAATGAGAAAGAGATGTAGAATAAGACCTTTCATAATTATAAAGAAATAAACTGATGCCTTATGACTTATCTATCCTTAACAAACAACCTTCTTTGCTGAGAAAGATAAGTACATAACAACTTGTTTATGGTGTTTCTTTATGTAGAGGTATTCGCTTTTTACATATTAATGATACCTTCTCTGATTACACCTCACAGTGAGATTGCTTCAGTACATTTTCATTACAAGTAAACCGATTCTTTTGTATGCAGTACTATTATTGTAAGTTGCATACACAGCGATATTTAGTGTGCAAAATATTTTCCACATGCACACGATAATTTCGTAATATGTTCCAGGTTTCCTTGTGATTAATAGTTTTCATACAGGTTATTTATTTACATAGAGGTATCATTACATTTTATCATTGGTTAATTGGAGGATTATCTGTGAGCAATCTTTAGGAATACAAATCTTGCTTGATTTGAATCAGTTGATCTTGTCACAGATTGTTGTTACCACAAACCACATTAATCCTATTATCTGCCTCAGAGTAATACCCTATTAGCTGCATTCATTTGTCTAATACCAACTACTCTATTCTCCTCAAAATTGTCTTATTCCTATAAAAGAGAGCTTGTTCCCACCTTTAATAATTTGAATGTGTAAATGATGAATATTTTTAGTGCATGTAATGAGGGAGATCCTTGCTCTCCTTAAGACAGGAGTAACGGGTTTAGAAGGGAAGGGGTTTGATGAGGTGATGAAGGAACATGATATTTTGCCATGCTCCCTTCCTTACGTCTCACGTACAGACTAGAAAACCTTTAACAAAACGCAGACAGGGAAGGTGAAATATATTTTTTTAAGCAAGAAGGCCAATATTTCTTCCAGTTTTGAATCCAAGAAATTATTAAGCCTATCTTTTAAATGTCATCAGTAGAAGAACGTAATAACAACATAACACCCACAAACGTTTGTAGGGAATAAAACTAGGCAGTCTTATTACTTCTGAAGGTTGAAAGGAAATGATGTAGATCATTGTGGCTGATATTCTAATTCCAAATTAAATATGATTTCTACGACATTCATGGACATGACTAATCATACGTTTATTGTGTTCTGTTATGTCTCCATTGTAATTAGTCTTTAATAATATTAGTTTTTATTTTGGAAGCCAAACCCTACCCTGAATAACACAGGGTGTTTATTAAGTATCATCATGACATATTTATAATTCCTAAACCAATATAACCTCTGTTTGGAGCCAGAAGGGTGTTAACTCATATACTTTAACATAGAGTTAACACCCTTCTGGCTCCAAGTAGATAATATACCCTTTCACTTTCACACATACTTGAATATCATTTTGTCATTCTGTTAGTTTGGACGTAAAATACTTAATTTTCATTATAGAAGCAATATCTATTTCTGCCACCTAACCCACTATATGCCTCATGATTGAAATTTAATTTTGGAAAGGTGTACAATGAGACGGTTTTGATGATCGACCTGCAGGCAGTCTTCAATCTTAACCATATATATTGGGCTTCATTTGGCCTTGCTTAATGAGAACAGATTAATTATGTGGTTAGTAGTTCTTCGTTTTTTAGACTCTCTCAGATAATTCTTTTTTTTCAGTTTTGAGATACATGGAAAGTGTTAAAAAAACCCTCACAATAAGTGATATACCCAATCTCAAATACCCAATCTCAAATACTCCAACATTACTTTATAGATTCAAGTCTGAATTGAGGGTTTTCATCTTGATTAAAGATTTCATACTTACCTGCTTCTGAAGACATTTTGAACATCATGTTACATAGAATATGATGATTGGATTGAGTCTTGTACTCATGCTCATGGAGGTTACTTTTGTTTGGTTTCTCAATTCATTTTCCCTCTGAAAATTTTCACAAAGAATGTAAAGAAAAATTTTCATAAATTATGTACATTATTATGCCTTTAATATTACATAAATTATATGCAATTCAAAAAGTACTCCATATCAATGGTGATCTGTTGCCTGCAAAATGAAAATGACATGTTGATTTATGAATCGCAGATGGTATAATGCCCAAACTTCATCTCTATTTTTTCTCCTTTGTATTTTGATTCGTTCCTTTTCTTCTTTCTTACAATTTGAGCCGATTCTTGATAATCAATTCACTGTTCAAGCATAAGCAGCTTGTGCTTCATAACACAATATTAAAAGTCCAATAAATTTTAGATAAATTATAGATGACACAATAAATGGCATTGTGAAGTAAGCTTGTATAGATATATATATATATATATATATATATATATATATATATATATTTAAATATATTTTCATATTATAATGGCATTGTGAAGTAAGCTTGTATATATATATATATATATATATATATATATATATATATACACATATACATATAATATTTTCATGGTCTTACACTAGAAGGAAACCTCAAAATGATTAATGTCATTCACATTGCTTAAGTAACATTAGGCCCGATGAAGATGGGGCTCTTAGAAGAGGGAGTAGATTCAATAGGTGGAATAACTCAATCTCAAGTCTACAGGGCTGATGACGATGGTGCGTATTATGCATGGGGTACGTTCATGTGTCGGGCTGTGTATCCGACTACGAGTTACCACTCTACAAGCTCCCTGCATGCATTACATGTTCGTACACAGACGAGCGGTAGCGGTTGCCGCCGTTTGGGGCAGCCACATACATTAGGCTTGAAGTTCAGCTACGCTCTGTCCCTCCCTGCTTCGCCAGGGAAATTATACAAAAGGGTACAAGATAGAGAGAGTGATTGAGATGGAGAGAGAGAGAAAGAGAGAGTGAGTGAGTGAGTGAGTGCATGAGTGCGGAGAGATAGAGAGGAGGGGGCCCCTACCTGGCCATGCATAACGCATAGAGACAGGAGAATACCAGGATGTTCACTGTTTATGCCATGGCATAGTCATGTTCATGTCCAGCTGACCTAGCATATCATAGGGTGTTTGTGTGTGTGAGTGTGTGTAAGCCACAGAGAGAGAGAGAGAGAGAGAGAGAGAGAGAGAGAGGAAAGAAGAGAGAAATGGGGAGAGAGAACGAGAGAGGTAGACTTAGGAGGAAGAAGTGAGTGTGTGTGTATGAGTGTGTGAGCTATCATCAAGCTTTGATTGTGTATCCTACCTTCGCTGCATAGCAATGCATGCATAAGCGTGCCAATATTCCTGCGCTGGCTCACACACATACACACTCTCACCCACACAAAGTGGAGATAGAGTGAGTCTGTGTGTGTGTGATGCATCTGGCACATGGAGGGAGGCTTAGCTGATAGAGAAGCACCTTTAAACATGTCTGTTAATCAACTATCATGGATCAAGTCTTTATTGGGCCCAAACTAGAGATGAATCTGTGATAAACCTTTAAACTGACATTGTGGATCAATCATACAAAGATTGCACCAAGAACGGGAGTTCCGTGCCTGAAGTTTGGTTGCCTCCACCAAAAAGCAGATGGTTTTTGTCATCCGATGGTGGGGTCTGATTTGGGTGTCTCTCACCCTTACTCCCTCCATCTCTGCCTCTCTCTGGGTCAACTTTAATTCACAGAGACAAATGATGAGACAGTGTCAATGCTAGGACAATGGATGTCATTGATGTGGTGGACAAATTGTGGTAATCCTTTCATGAGCATCTCATGAAAATCATGTGTGTGGATTATGTCTTGGAGGTAGCTCCTATATCTTGATCTTCAGTAGATAACTAGTATAGTGGAGGTCCTCTTCTCCTCCTCATCATCATCGTCATCAACATAGCCATCATCACTATTTTCATTGACTTCTTTCATCTTGTCTGTGAAATCATGTGTAGATAATATGTGAGAATATATTTTGCATGTGCCTCAGGTGGAAAATTTGAACATCTCAAGTATATACATGTATGACAATCCTACATTGATAAAGATTTTAATAAACAGTTTCAATGAAACTGAGCATAACCAACAATTAAAGAGAGAACTACTGGAACCTAATAATGAGTTGAAGGAGAATCACTAGATGATAAATGCTGGGCAAATTGTCAAGAGCTGCCATAGTTTGGTATCAGATGCTTTTGGCCCAGCTGAACAATGTTTGTTTTGTATTACAAATGATTTGCAGCATTCCACCACTCTGTGCAATTAACATAATCTATACTGGAAGTATTCTGGACCAATTGACATTGACATCTATGAATCCTTGTGATCATATAGATGTAGGATTGTAGAGCACCTTGACAGCTTGATTTAGACCATAGGATCAGGATTGGGTCTTATGAGCAATCTTTGAAGACTTGATAAACAGGCTGAAATAACAATGTCAAAAGACGATAGCAGCTTACCCATAGGGGGCAGTGGAGGAGGTGGTAGGCGAGATCGCATGAGGAGATCATTTCGCCGCTTTATGGGCAAGAAAGGTATAATATTGTCATTTTACCTTAAGTTGTGAGATGCAGAAGTGTCCAAGTTTCCTTAAATCTTTCAGAAATGAAAATTAAGCTACATGCACAAGAGTTTTGTCTCATTCTTCTTTGCCTTGTTCTTAAGAAAAAGTTCTTATTTTGAAAAGGTGCAAACATTGTCATTGGTTCCTTCTGAGAATAATGCGATACTGACTTCATAAATCAGTATTTGAGATTAATGCAGATATTTAGAATGTGCCAGCATCCACCAGTTTCTGTACTCAAATTACTTTACATTGCAGCATCTTAACTTTAGGCAATTCTGTTTCTGTATTTCTTTTCATGTGACACTATAATTTAATCTTTCTTTTACAGCAGTCATCTTGTTAACATTTTCACTTTTTGTTATGATTTTCAATTCATATTATATTTTGGGCTTTAGTATTGAAGGAGGTAAATTCCCTTGTTTTATAAGATGCAGTTTTGGTGAATCTTTCTGGTCTCATAATGTTCATGTATCGGTGCTTTGTTTTCCTATATCATGCATTGAAATGAAATATGGTGACTTTTCTATAGATTACGTCATGATACAGTGTCATGTAGGTCTAGGTCATCATCATGATGATAATCCAAGTGGGCAGCTCCTGTATTATCTATGTGCTAGTAATGGTTACCTCTGGGAAGGCCTACAACATAGGCTTCATGGCCAATATAGATTACTTTCAGGGTGATTGCCACATTCTTTTATGGCATCCCTGTTAATGACACTATCTTAAGAAAATGCAAGGTCACCCTTGTACATTGTTGAAGTCCATGATATACAGCATTGGCAAGAGGTACAATAATGAATAAGTACATTGTGATACATTTTCATGGAGTTGAATACATACAAATGAAAAAACTATTAACTTGAAATCAACTTTATACAGATATTACAGGAGTTGACAAAAAGGAGGACAGAAACCTAACCTAGACTCATCCATTGGTCTTATTTACTTTCATCTCAAGTGTGCTTTTTTCTTCACTTTATGAGGTGAAAATATAATGTAGATGCTCAGGATTGGGAATATCTGGCTTCTCTATAAAGTAAAATTTAAAAAAAATGTATGTGACAAAGCTTTTTAGAAACTTACACAAAATGTATTGGAATCTATGTGTACATGGGCTATAATGATCACCTCTTCAACTGAGATCTAGAAAGGAGGAAATTGATATTACTTGACACTGGGTTAACACCTATCTGGTTCTCAGCAGACCACCTCTTCCCCAGTTCTATAGCAGACAGGTATATGCATCTGTTTTATTAGGACCCCATCATAGCAACGCTATACTTGAGATTCAGTAAAACTATATACTTCTATTTTACAATACAGACATATTTTCCAAAATAGCATTATATTTCCCACCCAGACACCTTTCAGCATTTTACATTGTTTGATTTCTATGGTATGATACTTGAAAATCCCATGTTCTAGCATACAAAAAGTGCAACCTCCAATCACCAAGAAATTATGGTACCTCGATGATAACACAATGTATAATACACATTAATAGCTATGTTCATGCAGCACTTGTGGTTTCGAAACTTTAAGTTAGCGAAACTTTAAGTTAACAAAACCACGACTCCCTAACCGCAACGAGGGTTCACACGAGCCCGAAACAACGAGCTGAAACTACAAGCCCAGTGATCGTTGTGGTTAACCCCAGAAGTAGATAATACCGATTGTGTGTACAGTAAACATACAGATCCTGTGTTCATAATTTGCGCGAAGCAAGGTCATCGCTAACCACAAGCTTGTGAAACTTAAAGTTCATTCTGTCCACACTGCGACGGAAGACTACCCACTGCTCGTGGTTTCGACATTAACCGCAAGCTCGCTTGTGGTTCTAGAACTACCAGTAAACTTAAAGTTTCAAAACTACGAGTCCGTTCATACGGTCAAACTACAAGATAACTAGAAGTTAACTTAAAGTTTTGAAACTACAAGCGAAACTTAAAGTTTAGCTCCCTTCGTGTGAACGTAGCTATTGATTGAAATCATAATCAGGAGTTAGTGTAAGACTGCATCAAAGGAAGCATGATAAGGTTCTTGAGTTTGAATGCTAGTAATATGATGAAGGAGAATAGATAGGAATGTTCCCTAGGGCATAGTATACTGCTAGAATTGAAATGTGACAGGATTGTTGATTGATATGTATGACAGATGTACCAAGTAAAACTTCTTTCTTCACATCTATTGTTAAAGCCGTTGTTGGGGTCATTGTGGAGTCTTCTTATCAATATAATATGCCAAGCTTATCAAACTTCACTCTATTTTCTACTGGATTCTACATTTATTCAACATTCTAAAGGCAGAGCCAACTATTCAGTGAGAAATGAGAAACATAAATGCGTTAATATTCATCATAGGGAGCTGTTGATATTGTAGACATACAGAAAGGGCTTACAAGGAAGTAATACTCAATTGCAACTTTTTCGAAAGGTTTAGATCATTGCTATATGTGCATTATAGATTATATTATAAATGTCTACATTGCTGATTTAAACTTCATAACTTTGCATAAAAGAAAAAGTGATAATTTAGATTCAAATAATTGTGTTCTTGTACCAATAAACTTTGTCATTCCAGAAAAGAAATGTGGATTGCTACAGATTTCTATATTTGTGTCCACACAAAAAAAAAAAGAGGAAAAGAAAAAGAAATAAGTAGGAGTAAAGGTTACTTGATATAGCATGTTCATGTTACCTGCTTGGTTTTCTGGAATTCTCATTATAGCTTGATGTGACAGGACATGGCATTACAGTTCTGATGAACTTCTTGTCATACACAATTTGAAATGTGGATCTTTTCCTAGACAGTGTTTTCAAGCAAACACAAATAGTGAATATTATTTGACTAAGACTCAAAAGAGATGTAGCATACCTCTGGGTTTAATGGCTCTAGTAAGTTTATGAGTACCCATGACTAAGACAAATAACTTCACAGGTAAGTAAAAGTACACATCAATACATAACGCAATAAGTTCAGTTCATACTAGCAAGGAAGTCTGTGAAATAAATCAAAATAGATTACTTAGTTAGTATGTAAGTAACTTATCTAGGTGGGTTGATTGTGAGTAAAGGTACAAAGTTTGTAATTAGTTAAATAATTTTATTGGTAACTATAAGAGATCATTGATGTAAATTGAAAGTGCTTGCCAGTTTTGTAAAAATTGTATTTTGTAAATACATATAAAGAGATTACACTTAATATAGAAGTAAATAGATGCAAGTAAGGTAGTATATGATTTGACTTAGATTACATGCAAGAACTATTTCTTAGGTAATTCAGTAATACTTACAGTTTGGTTAGTTAGGTATTCTAGTCTCATGAAAATTAATTACTGTTAACTAACTATGAAATAAAGAGAAGTAAATTAATAGTTGAACAACTAGAATAGTTCAAAGTTTGTCAGTTATAAATAATGTTGCAAAAAGTATTTTTTTCAGAAGTCAGCATTTAATGAATTTATCAGAAATAAGTAGGTATGTAAGGTAAAGTCTAAAAAAAATTAGTAATATAGAAGTAAGTCATTCAGTCAGAAGGTATAGTGTATAGTATGGTTCAGGTTAGTAGTTAGTGAATGCAAATATAACGAAAAGTGAAAGCAAGTTGAATATAAGGAAGTTATTAACCAGATATATTCAAAAAAAAATTTTGTTGTTAGTATGTAGTAAATTTTGTTAAGTTCTTGAATACGCATTTGAGTCACTTTAGGATATTTTTTATATATATATATATATATATATATATATATATATATATATATATATATATATATATATATATATATATATATATATATATATTTTTTATTTTTTTTTATTTACGGTATTAAATAAGATTTAAGCTTATGGGAATGAAATAATCAGTAGTCACCGGTTAAAAGCATTAAATTAATTAACAAGCAAAATTTAATAATTGAGTGAAAATACATGTAATAAAATACAAATTTTCTGTGAAGCCGTAAACGTTTCGTTTTTGCTTGTAGTCCAACACGAACATATATTGAAATTATTTTTTCTCATAATTGTTAAGTGTGAGCCACGATATAAACCACCAAAAAGAAGAATTGTGTAATGAAAGAAAGCATGCTTCGGCAATATGTGTTTGTTTCCACCGGGAGTTATATGTTTGAAGTACTGTATATTCTATTTTCAGGAAGTTTGTTAGAGTAATGAATATTTTCATTGCTCAATGAAATAACACCATGCATAGAGAAGTGTAATTAAGGTGACAATTTTCATTATCAACCAGCTGTGTTTTTCACCTACAACTAATCAATTGTCACCTTCACCATCAAGATGCCCTAGTTTACGAGTCAATCGTTATTGGTAATACTTCTTTGTACCAAACAGTATTTGTTATATTGTGGTCATGAGGTCTTATCAGTACTATATGTACTTGATGGCCCAGTCAAGGAATCCTTACTACGCTGTACATGCATGTACCTTGTAAAGCTTTATTGGTCTGTTACATAATATGATCTTTTTGTTAAAGACTTGATGTTTTTCATTTACTCCCCTTATTTTAATCATAAATCTGGCATTCCGATATTGTTGAAAGCAAAGTATGGTATATACGAGTATTAAAGGAATTGCTGCATTTCTGGATTGACTAGGACAAAGCATGAATTTAAAAAAAAATGTTTTACATGCAGTTTTAATCATCCATTGTTGGAACTTAAGATTGTCAAGTCAATTACTAGTTAACTTTAAAGGAAATTAATCTGTAGCAGTATAATTATCATTTTTTTTGTGTATGTGTATTCATTATAGGACAATACAGCTTTGGGATAATTTAATGTCAATGCTCCACTGCTAAATGTGTTGTTCACACATACTGATACATCTGAGTATCAGTAAGAATCAGTCTCAATACTATCAAATTGAGGAATATCTTTTTTTAACAACTAGTGTACACTGTCTGTCTTCAAGGGCGATTCATATGGCAGTCAACCCTTAATAGACTCACTCCACACTGAGTCCTAATTAAGTCCATCCTTCTTGTAATGGTCATTTAGGCTGTCTGTCTGGACGAATGTAAACATTCTCCACCATTCAATCATGTCCTGCATAGATGGTCATCATTTAGATGATGTGGTTCAATGTAAATTACTATATGGACACTGACTTACTGCTTTATGATTGCTTGAGCGTAGATTTATTGTATCTAGGTGATATCATCTAGCATTTTAGTGACTTGTCCTGTGATTTGTCTTAGTATTTTTTCATTACCATTAATTAATATCAGTTTTACTTCATCATGAGTGGAATGGTATTTAATTCCAACTTTGCAAGAATAGACATTTTATTTGGATCAATATGCGAATTTTGTAGATGTTCCATAAATTGTGATGTGTATCCCACAGAAAATGTTTTTAAACTTTGATTGGAAATCATGTAATCACAAAAAAAAGAATTTGGTGCTCTTCCCATATTTGTAGACTACCAATATGCATATTAATATACATACATTTCTAGCATTATATTCTTCCTTGGCATTTGTCAATAAGGCAGATAGTCATACAGATTCAAAAGAGAAATAGCAATGAGGACTCATATTTATCTTAGGTAGGCAGGGACTAAAGAAGGGGAACCAGGAGGTTGGTCAGTTACAGATGAGGAGATGGGATGATAATGTAATTAGGATTTTAGACTTTCATATATTTAAGGTATTTGACTTGACCCCATCCTGAGGGGTGTCTACTTCTCTTCATCTTGATGAGTGATTGTATTAGGCTTGGCTATTGACCAGCAGCTCAGTGAACCTTGGTTTCTTAACCTGTTTAAGACTTTGGGCAGACATTAGACATTAGACATTATAAAAATTAATTAATGATCATACTGTATACTATCCATCCAGATTTGTTTTGATGATAGTTTATGTAAATTCAACTCTTTAATACATAGAAATCTGAATTTTTATGAGAGTTACCAAAAAAGTGAATGATACAATGAGAGCAAATTTATTGAGCTTTCTGTTGGGAAAACACCAATAGGTCCATCTTCATCAGTCTTAGTTTTCTAACTAACCCAGTAATTCTGATCCAACTTTTATGATGGAAAACTTACCTGATCAGAACTGGCTCGAGCTAATTTGTAATGAAGACGCAATTAGTGGGTTATTTTGTAGGCTCAAGCTCGAGATTCTAGACAGATCAGCGCTACTTCCAGAAAAAAAAATCAGAGTTTGAAATGCTCCATCTCCATCAGCCCGAGTGGGGCGATCCTAGCTGGAGCTTGGAACTTTAGCTCTAGCTACAGAGCATGTGATTCGAAGTTCACTGTATCGTGAATAAATTAACCCAAGTCTGAACCCTAGTATGTCTTTACTGCGAAATTGCCAAATAGCGCCCTATTTCACAAAATACCCAAGTTGCATGGCTTTGTAAGCTCGAGCTTTAGCCCATATAATGACGTGCTAATTGTGTCTTCCTTACAAATGAGCTTGAGCTGGTTCTGATCAGGTTAGTTTTCCGCCATAAAAGTTGGATCAGAGGGCAGCGGGTTATTTTGAAAACTCATGCTGATGAAGACGGGCATACAGACCCAGCATTGTAGACACCTGGAAACAGAAATGGTTTATATTTCTGGTTATCTCATTAGGGTCTTCTTCAGCATATTACCATCTTTCACATGTGGAAAACTATATGATGTCATGTACATATATGATAAGACTACAGTGATATGATGAAATATTAAATTCATCTTGTGTGAATGTTGTGTAGTGAAATAGTGTATTAATGCAACATATAGCAAAATGAGGTGTGGGGACCGTTTCAAACAAGAATTTGAGAAAGAGTCGGGGTTTGACTTGCCGTATGAACGCTGTATGCAGTATGATAGTACAACTGCTCTCTCAAATGATTTTCATTATTCAATATTTTTCAATATGATAATTTCGCTTCTTGAGTGAAAATTCCAAATGCTTGCTTGGATTTTTGTTTTCTTGTTTTTGAAAATCTACAAGGACGTGGTTCCGCACCTGTCTTTAAAAATCTGTAACATTTGGGTCACTTTGTACTTTTATGGTGTCATATTTATAAATTGAATATTTGTTGTTTTGTTGTTATGTCTATGGTTATTACAGTTTCCTGGTTACGTGTCGTTTTCTGAAGGTTGTTGTTTTTTTTTTACTCCTGAGGTTCCATATCCAAAGGTTCGTTACTCTGAAGTTTCATAATTCTGAAGGTTTGTAATTCTGAAAATGAACGTGAAATAGGGTTTGTAATTCAGAAAATGAAATAGGGTTCGTAATTCCGAAGGTTCATAATTCCAAAAATGTAATAGAACCTACATAATTTTTTCAGAATAATGAACCCTATTTCATTTTCGGAAATATGAACCCTGTTTCATTTTAGGAATTATGAACCCTATTTCATTTTTGGAATTACTAGTATGAACCTTCTGATAAACGAACCTTTGGAAAAACATATCTTCAGAATTGTGAGCCTTCAGAGTAATGCAACAAATGTTTTGAATTATGAACCCTTTTTCATTTTCAAAAATATGAATCCCCTGGTATAGGAAATTTGTATTTCAGAATTATAAACCTTCGGAAAAAGGAGCCCCCCCCCCCCCTGTTTTTCTATCCCCTCCTGTGAGATTTGCACGTTCGTGGTGCTTAGGAAATGCTGCAAAATTCTTATATTGTTCGAAATTTGAACCTTTTAGAACTTTAAAATACAGTGGTATCATAAGACAATTATTTTTATGAAATAATACCAGGTGGAGGCACAGCGTCATTTTAAAGGGTGCCTCAGCTAGTAATTATACTTGGTCAAAAAATTAGCTAAAGGTGAGTTCTTAAGATTCTAGTTTGCTTGTAGGTCAGTTTGAAACTTGTCCAGAAGATTTGCAGTACCGTGGTACAATAACTTGTTTCAACTTCTGTTAAATATTGAATATTCCAATGATACTTACATTAACTTCTTATACATTAGCTCAGCAATGTTTTTGAAGGGAATAAAAGCAGATATTCAAATTTCCAGAGGGGAAATTTTTTTCCTTTACTACCTCATTAGAATAGTCTTATAATTTGTACAATTTTTACTTTGAAGGTGTGTAAAGACTTTATAATATCTGTTCTGAAAGATCAGACTGTTTCTAGACAAGCAGGTGAAATAGGCCCCCTACTGCACATTGAAAGGCCACTTTGTGTAGCATGTAGAGCTGACCAAACTTTGATTACACTGACCAACTGTTGGGAGGCTATTTGGAGTATGCTTGTTTCACAGTACCCCCATTAAAAAAACTCTTAAAGGGATATCTAATAGCCTGGACAAGTCTTAACTTATTTAATGAATATAGTTGTAAGTACCAAGACAATTTCTTATCATTATCTGATAAGTAGATGTAAATGGATTTTAAATGAAAGACTTTGAAGATCTTCATGGTCACTTAGAATTACCTAGCAAAAGTTAGAGTTACGGAAGTTGTAGTTGGCCCAAGTGGAAGTGACAACATTGTGAATATCGAAATCAGGAAGCCTTACAAGAAAATTACAAGTCCGTAGCACTTACAAGGCAAAAACAACGTTTAATGATCTGCTAGCATTACACTATTTGCTGCAAAAATAAGGAAAAATTTTGTGCACGATTTTAATTTGTTTTTATTTGATGTATATGATGTCATCACTTCCGCTTTGGCTTACACATAGTCTCACAAGGTCAGTCATCAGGAAGTATGAAAATCTATCCTCACAGTTTCTCATTTAAAATTCATTTGTCAGTCATTCTTATATTTATACCACTGTTTGGACTCCTAGAATTCTATTTTCTTCAAATAAAATAAAGGCCTGTCCCACCTTTTTTAGTATCCCATAGCAATGTTGATGAACTTCAAAAGTCTGACTTACATTTCTTTGATGAAATAAGTGCAATTTGTGTTGAAATTTATCATGTTTCTGTCTCCTGGCTTTTGCCCATATAATGTGACTTATACTTTAAGAATTTTTAAAAAATCCTTGATTATGAAAATGTTTCTTAAAGCTCATGTATAGTATTGGTAGAAAAAAGGAAATTGGAAAGAGACATATTAAATATAGTCTGATGTTGTTCTCCTTGTATCAAAAGATGTGTGTAAGAGATCATTTGGTATTCCATCTATGATTTCTGGTGAATTTTAGTGTAAATATCTGTAAGGAATGCTTGATCACTGTCATTTTGCTAGGACCCTTCCACCCCGACGGCTCCCCGCACAGCAATCTTGGGGCTTCCCATAGAGACAGCGTGTGTGCACTGTGTGTAGCTACTCATCATTGGTTTTACACGTGTGTTTACAGTGTATGGCACATGCTGCCTTTGTTGGGATTTTACGTGCATGTCCCGGCACATAAATTAGTTTTTGCCTCTGATTTGTTTAATATTAAACTTTAGGAGGCGAAATCTTCACAATGTCTTAGTATTGCTAGTATCTTGCTATTTATCAACAAAAATTGAAGAAATCTGACGATACGTTTTTGAGGGCTTACCAAAACTTTACATGACCTTTAAGATTTATTTTGTGTGATTTGAAGTATGCATAGAACAAAAGATTGAAATGTGAATGGTGGAAACACTGAGAAGCAAAAATGTTATCATAGCTTTTGTTATAGAAATTATTCCAGTAGAAGGCAATATTTTACAGATTTAAGCCTTCATCTTCGTTTATTGAGGATAAATTTTGTCTATTAAATGAATAAATTTTCTTTTTGTTGATTTCAAGTGATTATTTCTTAACCTGTGAGAGGTAGTGATAAGTGAAATGACTTTCTTCAGTTTCCGAGGTAAAATAGTGGGAAATTTCTTATTTATTCTTCAATACTTTCTCATGTATTATGAGGAATACATGTATTAATGGTGCTTTGCTGGAATTCCAATGATGGCCATAATTTTGATTCAAATCAGTTATCCCATAGAAGAAAATAGTCTCCCAGATTTCTTAGGAAGTGTTGGGTGGGAAATTTTCTGATTCCTTGAAGGCTTTCGTTTTGCACTCATTGTTCCTGTCCTCCGTGAAAAGGGCTTCGTGTATTTCAGATAATTCAGCAAGTCAGGGCTGCCAATTTTCTTTGAAGGCATTTGGAAATTTTTTTGTGCCATCGAGTCATCCATTTTGTAAGCATCATTGTTAGCTTTGGGCAAGAAAAGTGTAAGTTATTATCACAGTTTTGTCGCATCAAGCAATTCAGTGGACTCTTGGAAGTCCAAGTCTGATCATGTTCCTATTTGTATTGATTAACATTATATGGGCCACGGAACTTGGGGGGGCTGCAGCCCCCCACTTTTTTAAGTAGAACGTTTCATAAAATCTTGGAAAAAAAGGTTCGAATATTGTCACTAATGAGTGAAATCAAATCAGCTGCCCCCCCCCCCCTACTTTCAAAAACGCTCTGCTGCCTCTGCATTAGAGAGATAATGGATTTTTATCTTCAATACCAGGTATCTAGCCTTTCAGACTAACTCAATGTGCAATCTGGAAAAGATTATTTCTTCATACATGAAAGGTTAACTTCCGGCACTTATAAAGGTCATTATAGTGGGAAATTTTTATATAGTTCACTTTCATTATCTTTGGAATGTAACCAAAAGGGAAATTATGAAAATTTTGTATTTCTTTAATAAATCTTACATTATTAAGTAAATTTTGTTTTAGAGAGACATGAGAAATCTTACAGAAAGAGTTTGGTTCCAAACATGCTACATCCATTTTAATCAAACTTGAATTTTTTTTGCATGAATGTACTCATTCCTAGTACCTGCATTCACTGACACATTAAAAAAAAAAAAATCAAATTTCCATGCTCCATCTATAAATCAATGGCGTATTGTGGGATCTGACCAATCACAGAGCAGTGTGACATGCATGAATGATCATGCACTCACCTTCAGTTGTCTATACCACAATAGAAGGAGTGCAATATATGTATGCTATGTCGAGATTCTTTTCCAAAACATGCTACATTTACAGATTTTTTTAAAGGTAATTAAGTAAGAAATATTTAAGGCACCTGGTTTTTTTTTTAAAGAGTAATATTATTCCATTAGACTGTAGTGCAAAGGACCAAGTTTCATTTCAAATCGATAATGCAAAGTAGAAGAATTAAAAATCCTTGTTTTTCTCAGAACTTAGTTTTATGGATGTAGCATGTTTTGGAACCAAGCTCTTCATATCTGCTGTCTTTTTGTGCCAATACATTTTGCTAAGATACCTGATGATACCATCTTGTACATTTTGTTGTATATTTAGTACTGCTTATTTGTGGTTTAGTGTGTCATTTTAAAAAATTGATTTAACAACTTGTTTCCTTAAATTTATTTTAAATTGGGTTATATTAGAAGCAGGAAGGGATAGATACTTTTTTACTGCCCTTTTAGTTCTCTGTTTCTATGCAAACAGTCGAAGCAAGGTAAAAACCTGATTTTCTGCAGATGATGTCAGTGCTTGTATCTTGTGCAGGATGATGTTGGGAACATCCCAGTCAACTGGCAACCCCTGAGACCCACTCTGTTGGTTCCTTGAACTCTCAAAAAATTTGTCCAAAGACTTAGGCTGGTGAAATCTCGGATAATTTTTCAGGAGGCCTGCTAGACCAGCATTATCGGTCTTGTGGGCTGTTTGTCTCATCTGCTATGTGTCCAGTGTAGTAGGTCTTGTGGGCTGTAGTCGTGTCATGGGCCTAGGTTCAAATGAAGTGAAGGTGTGAAGTGGGTAATTGGTGTCCAACTTGTCCTGACTACTCGCATGTCTAGGGTCAACAATCAGCAGTGATGACTTTGGATGAGCAATCACTGATGAATCAGTAATGAGCATCAGCATCTGGAAAACCATTAAATAGCAATTACGCAATGGTATGATTCATGATCACATGATATTTGCAAAGCCCAAGTGGGATCAACAGTCTCATGATTGAGGTAAGATGCTGGCAAAGGAAGACAGCTTGTTTTTGTCAGATGTTTTGGCAAGAACAAAAATCTGATACATGTATGATCATTCGTGCATCATGGCAAAACGTTCATTTTGTGCAAGATAAAGTTTGTGATGTGAAGAAATATCTTAGCTCTGAAGTACAATTGTTAAACAGGACAATAAAAAACATATTTACATGTACAGAAGGTCTAGATTTATCAATTAAAAATGCATATATCTTGTAATGTGTTCAGTTGGATATTTTGAAAACAATCTCCCTTTATACACCCCCTAATATACTTAAGCACTATCAGCGATACCATAATCGAGTCTGTGTCATTAAAGCTTAGGGTATCCAGAGCATTAATCAAATCTACACTAAAGGCTGAAGCACCATGTTCTGAAGGCTGTACACTGTAAAACCCTAAACCCCTGCAAGAATATTTTTGTGAATTTTGTTATCTTTATGGCCTAACATGAGGGTAAATAATTGCCCTATTAGTAATATGTTGTCCAATTACCAATTGTTCTTTACCAAAATTCGTAGTTGGGCATGAAAGGCACAAATGCATCCAAGATTTCCAAAATTTTAAATGGTGCAGTAGCTTTAAGGTATGGAACTAGATTAGATTTAGATTAGCTACTGATGGTTTAATATCTTCAGATGATAGCATATGTTGTAGACAGAAACTTAAAAGATGGTTTTTAAAAAAAAAACACAAATATTTCTCACTGATTGAACTTTCATGGTTTTATGCCTGTATGCATGAAACAGTCCTGATTATGCACACCCCTATTTTGTGGATATGAATTCACAGTGTTTGGTTACAAAATATATAAAGTCATAAGTACTTAGGCAAATCACCTCTTTATAGAGTTATAGTTATTCATATGCTGGCCTATATTTAGTTAAATATAAGAATGAAACATATGGATAATGAAAAGGAAACATAGTTAGCATGCAGATAATGTGCATTTTACTATACAGTAATAAGCAAATACTTGGTGAAAATGCATTTAACATTTACTGCATGAATTAACTGCCTTTTTAGTAGGGGGTTTGACATTCAACAAGTCATTTTTTTGTGGTTGGAAGTCGGACTTAATCAAGAGAAAATATATTTTGCTTTGCGTTCTATGTAATCCAAATAATGGAAATAGTTGAAATAAATTAACATAAAACTAAAATTTTCAGCACTTTCCAGATGTTTTCCCTTTATTTTCAGTTGTATATTGGTATATTTCGCTGTATTTCCTTGACATGTTCAATGTCTGACCATGGCTGAATACATTGACATTTTAAGTATTGCATGAGTCTGTTAGGTTTAAGGTTAGAAGAGCTGGTTTGCTAGATGAAAATATACAAATTTATTCCACCTCAGCTTTCCTTTAGCTAGAGGTTTGTGCAGACAGACATGCATGCTTGCCTGTTATTATTGAGTGTATGATGCCTTGCCCTGCACAAGGTAAGTAATCATGTGTGTATTATTGTTGTGTGGGTGTGGGTGGATTGAAAGCGTGTATACAAGTGAGAGTGTGTGTATGCGATGTGTAGAGATTGCCATGTGTATATGGTGAGAATATTGATGCAGGGAATCTAAGGCACTGTGAGAGGATGAGAAGACAGGCAAAATAATTCTCTCTGCTCGTTCGATACCCGGGCGATGAGGAGGTAGAGACATTATGCACTGGTACACTTTGTTCAGCGTGTATACAACGCCATGCTTCTGATGCATCAGTGTATGCTGCCATTATTATTGTTGGCGCAATGCAATGCAGCAGCGCTGACGCTATACATGCAGTGCATAAATTAAGCTTGTTTTGATTATAAGGGCTTTTGCTTTGTTCCCAGGTATTGGAAGGCTAGTGGGTGGGAAACCCACTGTTTGTTTGTTTGTGTATTTTGTAAGCTTTTGATTTCTGATGTGAATATTGGACATTTTCTCTCTGCTGCCATAGACTGTTCAGTATCTGCATGGATATCTGTAGCTGTAGGCTAGTAGGCTACTTCTTTTCTCCATTGCAAATAAAATGTGCGTGAACTCATTAACTGGTTTTTACTAGTCATGTGTAATACCTTATGCAAGTCTGTGATGTAAGGAGTGGTAATAAATAGAAATGAAATAAAACAGAAAACAAAAAATGAGTGAATGAGAGACTCTATATAAAATTGGAAAGTATTTAAATCAAAATCCAGACCTGTTCATCATGTAATAAATTGATTGTTAATAAATACCGATTGTGAATAAGACACAAATACTTCTGTATTTTTTTTAAAGTGAAAAAGGAAATGCATTTACACTTAGTCAATAGTGTAATGCACTTTCTAAGTCGTTGCCAAAAAACCACTTTCATTAGTTTAAAGACAATGAGGAATTTAGAGATTAACGTAGAAAAGGAGATAAAATGAAGATAATTTAAACATGTTAGTGGAAATTTAGACAGGAATAGGGGAGCAGGCAGAGGATCACCAATCATTGTATAACACAAAAATCAATCAGATCGTTTAGTGATCAATATCTGTGTTTTGACCCTTCTCAATATTACCCTTCCCTTCCACAATGGAGTGCAGTTGTCCGTTGAATGCATTCCCAAAATAAACTATTGAAAATTAATTAAGCCTAGCTGGGTATGATATTTGAAAGCCTCTTAAACGTTGCTATTAACTGCACCATTAAAAGGAGACCTTCATGGTGGTTAGATGTGCCCTCCATTCCACCCCAAGTAACCTTGCCAAAAATCAATACCCCACACCCCTTTTTTTTACTTCTTGAGCTTCTGATCCTCAGTATTCCTAAATACTTAATTGAACCAACAGTTAGAATCCCTGTCATTGTTCCTAAGTCTATTCTTAATCTCCATTTTAATCCATTTGATCCCTGGAATTATGTAAGGATTCAAAAGACAATCAGGGGTTGGTGTGCCAGAAGTTGTCACCTGAAAAAAGGGCAGTTGTAGGTTAGTGTACCAAAAGTTGTTACCTGAATTGTACATTTATCATTTGACATGTGATTAAGAATTTTCCACTTGGTCTGGATGCATGTACAAGGCATGTGTGGATGAAAAAACAAACAAACAACAACATCATAATGGAAAACATTGCCTATTTCATCTATTGTTAAATGTGAAATGTAGTCTAAACCCAAAAGGTGACATGCTGCCAGGAAATGTAAATAGTTTGATCTGTTACTGTTTGCCTTCTGCTCTTTTCAGTAAGTGTTTAGTCAAACATAAACAGTACCTGGGAAATGGCTGCATTTCCTCTACACTGACTGTCACATTGAAATACTTCAACTTCAAAACACAAGTTGCAAGAAGAGTGTTCCAAGACCACATGTTATTTAAGTACTATATTTACTGCTAACAAGAAAATTTTGCCATCTTGGGGCAAGCTTTATCACTATTTGTAGCACATGGCAATGTTTACTGTGTCTAGTAATAAATTTTGAAATTTCAGGGTGTTTTCATTTAATGAGAAATACACTTTTGTAAATTTTAACCATTTTGTATACCACTGTAAATTAGTTGCTCTTTTGCAAAGAATAGGGGACCTCATTGCACATATCTCAGCTAATACTCCATCCCACCCCAACCCTAACACATGAGTATGACATAATATTTAGGTAATACTGTCTGTTTGCAGCCAGAAGGGCGTTAACTCATATACTTTAACTCATATTTAATGCCTTTCTGCAGCCAAGCAGATGATATGTTCTTACTAAAGAGAAGTATCTTTGGAATATATTGATAATGGTAGTAGTTAGACTGCAACCAAGAGAATTAGATGCAATGCCAGTTCTCTTCAAATCAACTTAACCATGGTTTATTTACCATCCAATCTCTATAGAGTTAGCAGCCATTATATTTTAATCATACATGTTTATGAGAATCAGAACCATACTTGTTTACAATAGTTTAGAGAAATCATATCTATACGAATGTTAAAAGGCGTGTAATGACTGTTAAAGGATTTGATATACCCTTTTAGCACTCATTCAACCGTGAATGGAGGGTCTTTATACCCAGTAACAGGTACGAAGTACAGTCACCTTTCCAGTCACCGGTCAAAAGGCCATGAAGATAGTAGTTTGTAAGGATGGACAGTTTGACTTCTTGGTCATGGTGTCACCTATCAGTAACATTTACGAGGCATTTGTCTTCTCTCAAATGTCAGGAAATCTTGAGTGCATTGTCAAGGAATTATATATTGTCAGGGAAATATGATTTTGGAGTATGTTTCAGCAGTCTCTTGAATTTGTTTATAATTAGCACACTGTGTGTCTGAAGAACCATTAGGATTAAAATTCTTTGGAGAACTAGAATGAAGAATTTTTGACATTTTAAAAACTTTCATGTTGGAATTTGTCTTTTGCATTTTGGGAAATATATTGAGGTAGAAGATGAATAGAAAGAAGAAGCGTTCCCTGTCTCTACCCTCTAACTTCAAATTCTGGAAGACCATAGGGATTGGATCAGGTAGGAGGATTGCTGTGATTTTTTTTTTATTCATTTATGAGAAATTTTAGTTTAATAGGGTCATTTTCAATGAGAGGATTTGAAAAGACATCCTTTCTTGAGGGTTGAAAGACGGTCCATTCTAAAGCAACCCAAACTTTAACAATTAGTTTGCAGAATAGGCAACTTTGTGAATAGGTGTTTATTGCTCTATTTCCCTATTCACTTTCTGTCAATAGCATGAGGCCCCCAAGCTTCCCCCTTTTTTCTCTTTATATATGCATTGAAGGTTCATTTTGAAGTAAAACTGGGGTCTCAAGAATAAGGATTGGCTTACATGCATGAGAAGTGATGTATTGCCATCCAAATCCAGTCTATTTTGCACATTTCGTTTGATGCTCTACCCAATTAAAATTTTGAATCTACAAGTAAAGCAGATAATATTACATTTAGCAAGTGGTCCCCATTCATGAAAATCTCTTGCTGCAAAGAAATCAAATAAAATGTTTTGCTATCAATTAAAGCTGCTATCATTTAAAAATGATGCATTCAAGTAGAAATCAGAAGTTATAAACTCATGAATGATAACACTAATACTACCTCTTATAGAGCACTATTATAATATGTAAATAACAAAAAATGCACAGAAGGCATCTTATTTATTATTTCTGAAATGTAGAATACTGCAGTACAGCCATTTACAACTTTGTCTATGTCTCAATGTTCCAACAACAAAACTTTGTGAAGTATTCTTCCAGAATTTAAAAGAATTGTGATAATCATACCTTTTTATTTTGAATACATCTGTAAAAAAAGACTATATAAGATTATACAATTTCCCTTCTACTTAGTCCTAAGTACATGTATTTGGCATTCCTAAAAGTCACTTGTACTCTACTTAAAAGAGAATGGTGTTTTTCTGCTTACATAATAAGTGTTTGACTTATTTGTTGACTTAGCCCAAATCTGAAGAATGTCTGGAATGTGTAAGCCCAATGTATATTACACAGTCCACCCCACAGTGTATGGATGGTAATTATGACGTGACAATGGTGGGTGAATCCTCCTAACTTACCAAGATCTATCAACTTTGTGATCTGCACATATCCTGTATATACACTTTTTTAGAGCTCTCTGTATTTCAGCCTTCCTAGTTTCACATGCCCTTCTCCAATTTCTTTCAAAGATTGTGAGGAAGGCTAACAATTAAATCCATTTTGAATGTAACTCTCTGATATGTGGATTTGTTATTTGGACAACTTCCTGGTCAGGAAGTATAGAGTTTTGATTTCATCCTGGCTATGATATCTGTCTTGGATTTGTGAAGGTTTTCTCTCTGGAATATATGTACTCTGGACTAATCTATTTATAACTACAGATATTGTGAAAGTGAGATCAATTGAGTAAGTTTATAGCTGTTTGAAATGTTTCTAAGTAATTTGTTTTACCATTGGTTGGGCTTTGTGGGTAAAGTTTTTATGTTGCTTCAAGTACAACTCTCAGAGAATTATTTGTAAATTTGCAACAGCAAGGGTCAAAGCAAATGAGATATGAAAAGTAATGTAGATCCCAATATCTAAATCACCTTATATATTTTCTTTTGTATTGATACTTGTGTCATAACTTTAAAGAGGCTAATTAAGTACAACTCTTTGCCGTAGGTTGTCTTTATTCAGAAATTAACAGGATACCATTTTTCTTCCCGTAACTGATTTGCCAGTACTATTCATGGGCTATAAATTTTACATGAACTGTAAAACTTTCTTTAGGATACTCTTGTTAAATGTTGCACAAAGTGCCTCTACATGATATTTAAAAAGACAAAACAGAATTATCCCTGCAAGATAGAAGTCTGAATGTTTTCTATTCTGACACTAGTCTTATAAATTAGCAAGATATCAGTAAATGTACATTACATTTACCATCTATTGAAACTGCATATCATTACTTTTCACTTTATTAGTCTGAAGACTATTTTATTAATTATATGTAAACAGAATTCTTGAAGTTTGCTCAATAAACAAAAAATTTGAAGGCTTTTTTTTATTGCAACACTTCTGGGTTTTCATAATTATATGGCTTTTCCCTTGAGAGTCATTTATTACATTAATTGTCCATACCAAAGCACTAATTATCTGATATTCCTTGCCTTAAAACTGGTCATCTCTCTAAGGGAAAACCAAATCACCATCAATTAAACAAATCACATGCAATGCTGCTGCCTGTGAAGTAACGACTAAGGCATCCTGCCTTGTCTTGGATAGTGGTAATTGCCATGGTAACCAGTTTCTTACTCCAAATTACCATATTAATGGAAATCTCTGAAGTGTTGGCTTGGTCGAGAGACAATAGACCAGCAATGCGATGATAATATGTTTAATTCCCTCTGCCTTCATATTGCAGCGCAATTGTATGTTGTGTAACAGGCCTCTTTCTTTCTACTGAGCTTTTTTACTCTTCCTTTTATATGATAGCATCTTACATAAGATCATCAAGAGGAAATTGTTTGGGTATTGTGAGTTCTATCTTACATGCAGTGGATGGACAGAGAAGATAGCTACTACCTTCACTATCCTGTATTGTAGATCTTGCTGCTGATCAGGACAGTCGTTTCTTCTCCGCCCAATTTTTTTTTTTTACGTACTAACGTATTTGAAGATCTGCTCTAGCATAAACTTATGCTTCTTCTTGCTTCAGTAGATATTACCTCTCTCTTCCCATTCCTTCGTATTCTTTCTCAACCTGTTGCATCAGGAGTGTGTCATAACTCGTTGGCTGTAGCCTTCTATCGTTTTCTTGTGGGTGTGAATGCTTTTATGTGTGATCAACAAGGCTTGATTACCTCATCATGCTTGGGATGCTTCGAAGCTGTTGCCTGTTTAGACTCAAGGAAGAGTCACCCCTGATAGGGGAAGCTTGTTATCCAGGTACTATCTACAGTGGTAATATTTGCAATGTCTTCATCACATGCATCTGGGCACCCTTGTAGTCTGTATCAGGAGTAATTGCAATACCTTTATTTGCACTTGCTCATGTAATGTGCACAGTTCAGTACCATGTATCTTTAGTAATATCTGTCTTTGTGGTAATAGCGCATATAGATCTTTGCCATACTTCTACTCCAACTTCTACTTTAAAAAGGAGGCCCGATGGCTCAGTGGTAGAGCAGTGGTCTCGTAACTGTGATTACCCGGGTTGGAAACCAAGAGGATGCACTAGTGCCCTTTGGTAAGGCATTAATCCTCATTACCATGTCCCTCGGAGAGGACTTTAAGCCGTCGATCCCCTGCTTGCTTACTTACAAGCATTCATATGCTTTCTTAGCAGTTAGGTAAAATAAACCATCAACCAACCAACCAAATTTGACTTCTACTTATTTACCTCTCCTTCTCCTTCTCCTTCTCCTTCTCCTTCTCCTTCTCCTTCTCCTTCTCCTTCTCCTCCTCCTTCTCCTTCTCCTTCTCCTTGTCCTTGTCCTCCTCCTCTTCCTCCTCCTCTTCCTCCTCCTCGTCCTTCTCCTCCTCCTCCTTCTTCTCTTTCTCCCTCTCCTCCTCCTCCTTCTCTTTCTCCTCCTCCTTCTCCTTCTCCTTCTCTATCCCATTTTTCTCCTCCTCCTATTCTTCCCCATTAAAGGGAAAGTTCACCCTGAAGATTACTTGAGTTTAAAAAATGCAGAAAAAAATAAAGAAAAATATTGGCGAAGGTTTGATGAAAATCGGTCAAATAATAAAAGAGTTATGAGTATTTAAAGTTTTGGATTCGTGACGTCACATGCGAGCAGCTGCCCATTGGTCATGTAATAAATATTCCATATATTCGCAATTTTTTTTACGTTCCACGATAAATTAATATTGTTTCTTTTCAGAATCTAGTATTGAATAACATTTCTGACAATATATCACATGCAGAGACGAAAATATTCTAAATTTTCTGAGAAAACTGTATTTTATGGAATATTTATCACATTACATAATGGAGGAGCTGCTCGCATGTGACGTCACAAAATCAAAACTTCAAAAGTCCATAACTCCGTTATTCTTTAACGGATTTTGTCCAAACTTTCGCCAATATTTTTCTTTATTTTTTCTGCATTTTTTAAACTCAAGTAATCTTCGGGGTGAACTTCCCCTTTAAAGGTTGATAGTCGTATTTAAGCCTTGAAAATGCATTTGTAAAATCCATCCAAATTATTATGGGAAACAAATTTGTATGTGTGGTGACAAGCAAATTATTTTGATATCTTTATCTTATTATGATCATATCTATGATTTTCTTATTCTTATATTAAAATCTTTTCATATAAAGCAGCATAATTTCAGAATAAAACTAGTATGCAATAAAACAGTTATAATATGATATTTCTGGTGGTCATGGAATCCTAGAGAAACTAAGCCATGTCTGACCTGGCTGGCAATCACCTACAATACAGGAGTAGGTTTTTTAGACTACCGGTAACCTCTTCAGTGGGTAGTTCAAGGGAAAGTCCACCCTGACTACAAGTAGGTTTTCAAAGAAGCAACTTAAGACGAGGGTGGGGTTTCCCTTTAAAGTAGAGAAGAATATTTGGTTCAGTCTATATTCTCCATACTCTAGTCAGTTTATAATTATTGAGGATGGGAAAACCACACTAGCCAGGAAGGGTAGCCATCTTGTTCAGAGTCAATTGGTATGAGATGATATCTGTAAACCAGATGAGTTGATAAGTACTGTAAATAACCACAAATAACCTCATAGAGATCCTAGTGTTTACATAACCACTGAAAACCAAAGGTATAGCAAAGGTTAGTCAAATCCCCATAGCTTTCAATTCACCAATAACTTTACTTGAAGAGCATGTTTTGGAAAACTACCTACATGTGATGCCATAGGAGTTAAGATTTTGGCAAATGTATTTCTGGAAAAATTAATTTTTCATTACCAAGTATTAAAGTTATTTCATAAATAATCTTTTTTGATTTAAAAGATAAAACAATACATTTGCTTTGTGCCTCTGAGAGTGTCCTTTTGTACCCTTATTGATGATTGTATTTTTGACTTGTTGCTTTGTGATGTTGTTATAATAATAGTACTAATTTTTATAGCAGCTTTTCCATTGAATACAAAGTTCTTGATAATGTACATCACATGTGGTAACGTGAAGAGATACCTTCTAAGGAACGATGATTACATTTGTTCATAAATTGAACTTATATCGTACATCTACTCTTAGTAATTTAATTTCTTGACAATTTGTTTTAGAATGTTTGTATGTTTGAAACATATAGTCACAAAATTCATTATGTATTATTGAAGCACATCACGGTGTAACCAGTTCTTTCAAGTACTTATGGAATGATAATTTTCTGGTTAATTACGTTGTGGACTGTTTGCAACATGCAGTACCATGAGCATTGTTAAAATCAAGTCCCAAATGCTGACTTCTTTTGTCTACAACAGCAGGGATACATTTGTTCATATGCTTTGCTTGACATAAAGCATGCCATATTTTATATTCATTGTTTGCCTTTAAGTTAAAAAGCTTTTGAACACTGAATCAAGGTTTGGTAATCTTTCATGCAAGAAAAATCAGAAATACAAATCATATGTACATTCTGTCAGAAAATTAGAAATACAGTTATACTAATTTTTTCTATATTTCTTTTGTACTTTTTGTTAACAGAACTTGAAGGAGGTAGCGGAGGAGGTTTGGGACCAATCAACAACAATGATTTACAAGGACCTAAAAGGAAGGGCAGTATAAAGTAAGTTGACTCTACTTTCACTTCTATATCGACCGCTTGATAATGTTGTCTGTCTCAAAAATATCATGAAATTAAAATGAGTTCTTGTTCTCATTGAGGATATCAGGCTTGGCCAGTGTTCAGCTTGATACACCATAATTAAACTAAGGATTAAAACTAGGATTAAAAGAATGCCTTGAAAGAATAAATATGCTAACAATTCTTTAAAAAGGAGTCAAGGAAGAGGAAAATAGGATAAGGTATAGATGGAAAGGAAGGAGAATGAATATGAAAGGGAATAGGCCATTTTCATAATGTATTCTAATTTATATACGTTTGCCTAGTGGCAAACTATTATATTCACCTGTAAAAACCTATTGTTTTTCAATAGTCAGAATGAGAATTGCATGTATTAGACGTTGTTAGGTTGGACAAACATTTTGGCTTTCCCAACCCAGCAACACTTAATGTATGTAATCTGCATTCTGACTGTTGAAATACAATGGCTTGTAACAGGTGGATGTAATAGTTCGTCACTAGGAGTTTGAAAAAGAGGTAAGCATTAAATTTAAATGCATTACGAAAATGGCCTTTTGGAGTAGAACGAGGAGTTTGAACTGCCCCTAATTTTTTTCCCTCATCGAAAGCAAAAGTAAATACTATTCTTATGGCAGATGTTGTGTCACCATCAGTCAGACACTGTCATATGAACTTCCTGAGTAGTATCGGTAAAGGAGCCTTGTTCACATGACGTCTATTTGGAGCCAGAAGGGCGATAACTCGTATACTTAATCAGAGTTAACACCCTGCTGGCTCCAACATACGATATGATGTGATAAATCACCTGAAAACAACAAAATAATATGATATAATCATAGTGCGCTTCACATTTCTGTTTCTTATAGCATACAAATGAGTAGGAACGTTTAGGGCCTTTGTTGCACGTACGTGTGTAGCTCCCTTTTTGCACAGACACTTGCCATTTATTTTCATGTAAAATGGTTTTTATTTTGACAGGCAGTCTTATGAGGCAGTTAACGGCATCATGTGTGAACAAATTTTTATGGTCATCAATCATTCTGGGGAAAATCTTGCTATAATTAGTGCAGAAAATGTAACAGCCGTGGAAACAGTCCCTTTGCCAGTTATAGGATGGTTTAGAATAGAGACTTCATCTCCAAGAGGAATTTTCAGTGACAGTGATTATAAATTGTTTGCCATCATGAGCCCCTCAAATGGTTTATGTGTGCCTGAAAGATGGATGCAGTATATCATTCTGGTCCAACTGCTGACATCAAGATATTTGGTGGGTTAGCCTAACTGCCAGGTCACCTTGTCTATTTCTAATCAATACCATCTTCCACTCATGAGTCGACTGTATCTTCTAACACAGTGTCTTCTAGAGTAGAAATGTGTAGATCTGCATATGTATCAGAATAAAAATTGTAATTCTCTTTGCTAGGGCTACTCTGAATTCATACTAATGTGAACAGACATTTTTGTAATTTAAAACCTATCTTCATAATTAAATGGTTGGTGACTTTTCCTTTGTGGTGCCTTTTCATAGCTCAAGGTGGGTTTTTCATGAGGCACACGGACGATTCGCGAAGGATACGAATGTTGAAAAAATGGCAAAGTCCAACATTCGTATTTTAGACTCCAAAAGTTCGCTAAACATGCGCAGGGGTTCGGAAGCGTCGTCAATCGTTTGCGAGAGTTTTAGTGCGGAGGGAATTTCAAAAAAGTTTGGAATTTCTTGCAAACACTTTCTGCATCCCGCGTCGTGATTTGTTCATGATTTGCTCGTGAAAAAGTCTGAAAAGCTTCGTCATATGCGCACAACCTGCTCACATCGTGCGTAATGTTAAATCTTTGTGAAACCCCAAACAGATTCCGACAGTTTGGAGAATGTCTCGTGCATGTCTCGTGAAAGCAACAAAGTTTGTTTGTGTTGTTCGCATTTGAGTCACATGTTCTTCTTGAATGTGGACTGGCCATATATTGGCAACGCTACACACAACATTCACACATACATTGTGAGAACTACGCACAAACTGCGCAAGAATGGTTTAAGGCTCCATTGTTGCGACACGTTTGGAGAAAAACTTCTCCGAATGTTGGGCATTGCCATTTTTTCGACATTCGCATCCTTTGTTAATCGTTTGCATGCCCCATGAAAACCCACCTTTAGGGGGCAAATAGCAATAAGTCCTGTTTATCTGGTATAACTTCAATCAGTGGCAGATGTGTTACGCAATTCTATTCATCAGAGAGGATGACTTATTGTTATATCCACCCTGATGAAAAGAATTTCCTGCATATTTCTGCCAATGACTTCAGTGGAAGAAAATAATCATTGAAAACATGTATTTTAATCCGAAAGGTGATTTCTATCTTGAAATTTAAAAATAAAGAAATCCCCTTTTAAATGTTGAAATCTGCGATCTCGTAGCTTGATCTCCTATGATGGAAAATGTGTAGCATTTGAAGGTAGTTGAGGAACTGCAGAAACAATGTTTAAAATAACTTCTGGTCTGTAGTTTAAAGGCACTGTTACAATTTTTGTGAATTTTTTTTTCTCATTTTATTTGAAATTGACACAAATATGATCTTTAATGCACACAAATTTTAAGTTTCAATGAGAAATTATTTTTATTCTGGAAAGGGGAGTGTTAATTATTTTCCATACCTGTCCATTTGTCAAATGCAAGAAGAAAATATGGCATTAAACTAATTTACATTGCTGCAGATTTATAATTTGGAGAATATTTTACTTTTTGGGCTTTCCATATGACTTTTATGTCTCCTATCATTTTAAAGAAGGCTGAAAACATCTGCTGCTGAGAGTCTGAAGGGAGTCAACTCATATAGTTTACCACAGAGCTTTGGGCAGTCGACATACCGTTTGTTTGGAGCCAGTTAACTCTGTACAAAATGATAAGAGTTAACACCCTTCTGGCTCCAAGCAGACAATACAATAAAAGTTTCTAGTGTTACAGAATGCTCTGTGATAAGGCACCTTGATGACATATGAACTTTCCTTGATGACAAGTGACTTGTCTTTATTGTGTTGATGGATGTCTGTTTTACAGTGACATCACCAGGTGCAGAAAAGTCTGAATAGCACAATATCAAACAGACATTAAGGCAGTAAAATTCCTTTCACATTGTAAGGGTCCAAGCTTTGATGCAAAATTGATCCTTTTATAGACAGCAATAACTGAGAATAAGAAAAAGAAAAGTTTGAATATTTTTAAATGTATATGATCTCGTTTTTCTATATGGTTATGCATGTACATTTAATCATCCACTTTCATTTTCCCATTGAAATGTCAATTAATACCTGAATATTAATGAAAAGTACGCTCTGATGGGCATCGCATCACAATAGGCTTGCATCATACTCTGTGGAATTCTGTTCCTTCATGTACAAATCATGTGCTCCTACTCATTTACTGAATTCTATTCAGGGTTTTTTGTGTCCACTATAGATATAAAGTTGAATATCAAAAAAAAAAAAAAAAAACCTTATAAAAGGTGTAAGGGGTTTGACCTAATCCCTCTACAGTCTACACCAATCTTCTAACAATTAGAATCAATCCTTTAAAAAGGAGACATCAGAGAAGTTTACATCGATCAGGAAGTAATAAACCAGGAATTAAACTTTTTTTGATAAAATGAGTGACCTTACTCAATTGATTTTCTCTTACTCTGTTGTTGTTGTTGTTTTTTTGACAGAGAAATATTCAGATTAAATGGCTACAATAATGTCTAGTCAGTAGCTGTATCTAATATTCTGACATGTTGTTGAGGTACTTTAATTTAACAATACATTGCCTACTTATGTGTTTTCTCATAAATGTGTAGTTGTGACCAAGACCATTGTATTTACATTTGGTTGATTGAAGGTATTTGGGCTTTTATAGCTTCATTTTCATAGAAATCCTTTCCAATTTAACCAAATTAACCACATTAAGCTCATCAAAGGTTTTCTGGAAAATAGCAAAAAATTCAGTGTAATCTGAATATTTAGGGACAGTTCTATGATGAAAAGAGATGCATTCATCCAGAATGTTTCATTATGAATAAAATTCACTAAATGGAAACACAGTGAAGTTAAACTGAGAGCATCATGACTTGAAGGGATGGAATTCAAGACATGTAATGTTTGTCCAACCTTGAACATTGCAAATTATTCACCATTTCAAGTGGTATGTAAAAATCCCATGCTAAATTTCTTTGATATTATTGATCGACGAATAAAATTGAATTGAATAAACTGAATGATGAAGATGTTTAATCCCACTCCTGACACCATATTGCATAACATACAGTGCTGGTCAAAAGTATTGGTACACCCTGGATTTTGAGATGGTTTTTACTTCAATCTCTATTCCCCACATAATAAGCTTTTCTAGACACTGACAAATTTGCTAAAGGTTTGGTTGAACATGGCATGTTTTAGATATGATATGTTCTGATACACTCAGGTGTGATTTACTTTAATTGTGCTTGGTTGGATACCCACAACTGATGAAAGTAGGTATAGTTTTATTCCATTGACTTTCAAATGTTATATATTCATTTAATGACTTTCAGAGGAATTATTATTTGAAATGTCCATTCTGTATTCTAGCACAAGTGTTCAGGAATGTTGCTTAGACTTCCCTGTTCAACTCGTCCATGACAAGCTTTTTAGGCTTAGGGTCCAGAGACACCACATGTCAAACCATTGGAATTATTAACCTTTTTCATATATTTCTTTCAATACACATAGTATATTCATGGTACGTAATATGCCTAATCAGTAATTTAAAAAATAATGTGACGTAACATGAAATAAAAGCCTTAGTGAGCTTAGTTTCTGTACCTGAACCCTAAATGGCCTATGTGGAACTAGTTGAAAAGAAGGGGCAAAGAGACATCTTTAGACTGTTACTGCAAGATTACTGGATGGATATTTGAAGTTAATAACTTATGATAGTAATCATATGAACATGGTAAATATATATTATTTAAAAGGCTGTAACCAAAGGAAGCTGTGGTAAATTTGTGGGATCTCTTATGTATAAGTCTGTTTTCTATCAAATTTGGACGAAAAACTGTGTTAAACCGCACGTACCATTAGGCTGCTTTTTGCCAGTTTAAAATTTTAAATCAAAACGGAGAAAGCAAAATACCCTTGCTAGTATCAAGACATTATGAGCAGACTGTCGTTATATCATATTGAAAACCTGTAAAATTGTTTTTGAGACCCTAGGAAATGAAAACTGATGTAAAAACTCATCACAAAATCCAGGGTGTACCGAAACTTTTGACCAGCACTGTATGTCTAGCACAAAATAACAATTTGTTTGATGTAGTAAAGCTACAGCATTCATGAATATATCATTGCTGAGAGCCAAAAAGGTGTTGCTCCATGCAAAGTGATATGCATTACCATCCTTCTACCTCTTAGCAGATAGTGTCAAAATTATTTTCTTTCCATTAATGAAGTAGTGTATTTATATAAAACAATTTTTCATTAAATCAGATGATTATTTTGATCATATTACAGTGACTATTTCTTTTACTGCCAAGAATGAGTGAAACTTATTTGCAAATATCTATCATTGTTTTATCTTATTACTTACATGTAATTAGAAACAATAATCTTTTTTCCTTGGATCTTTCTTTGTGGCCAAAACATGCAGATATACAATTTCCTGGGATCACCAGGCCTTGAGTATATTAGTCTTTGGCACCTGGCTATTGTTCAAGGCAAACTCAAAAAGATTTAAACTCGTTACATTATACTTATTCTTTAAATCACTTTCCCCCTTTTCAGTCATTTATTCTTTAGAATTAAATTTTGGTTAATTTAGTTTTCTCAGAATGATGAAGGTAGCGTGGAAATAACCAAATTGTCAGAGCAATGAGAAATCAGTGTAGTGGAAATAATTCAATATTTTACACTGGGTTACTAGTAGATTTGTACAATAAGATGAAATTATGCACTATTACTGCATTAGACCTGTCTGTAAATGAGTTTTATAAAATGCCATTTTTTACATTGTCATGAGAAGTATATGTGGCATTTCAAAGTAAGTCACCTAATGCTCCAACATTCGCTCTCTAAGCTGTATGTTCTTGATAGATGCATATAAGTGCTAAAACTAATAAATATTTTAGTAAATGAACCTTGAATGACAGTTTTACTGTAAGATCCATCCATCTGTAATAACAGTATTTTCTTCTTGTATAATTTTACCACACTTTGAAGTATGTTTCCATTGTTTCTATAGCCTCAGCTTTAATGACTAGCTTTCCTTCCTCTTTTCAAAATCATTCATAATCCTTGTCATAATTATGAACATATATGTACATTTTATTAGAAAGGTATAGAACTACGAATTGCAGTCTGTTCAGTTTCTAAAACTACTTATCTTTATACATCCATTGTACAAAATATATTAATCATGTAAAATAAGTTTTTATTGATATTTTTGTAACAAGGAAGTTAATCATTTTAATTTTTAAAAAAACATGGCTGCTTTCATGTAGTTGAGTTATATTCATTATAGATATTTATTTTCACTTTCGGTTAATTGTTTTCACTTTCTACCTGTTGATCCACACTATCACTACAGAACAAAATACTTATATGTATACACCAAAAATAGAAACATAATGAATTCTGAATACACTGTATGATGTAAATTGATGATAGATCAAAACAATAAGTGTGTATAACATGAGAAAAAAGTTCAGTCAAATCTATTCAGGAAGTATGAAGTACTCAAAGGTTTGATTTTGTAGAAAATAAATAAAATTGATTAAAATTAACACTTAAAAGCAAATCTTGTGAACTGTAGGTGGTAGGTTATGTATATGAAGTTGGGGACCATATTCATTTAAATTAATAATGCAAACCAAAGAAAAGTAGATATTTCCAGAAGAGACTAGGAATCATTTGGTTTGAAAGGATTTTAAAGATATCTCAATCATGGCACCATGAAACCTTGAAAAGATTTACAAGATGGTGATATCATTCCTACTTTTTGAAACATGTAGCTTTGACAGACATTTTAATTAAATGTTTCACATGGTTACGACTCTTTATGAATTGAATGCTTTTTAGTTGAAATAAATTCCTTTAAAAAGAAGCTCCTATTGATATCTTTTTGTCTGATAGATAACTTTATTATTTCTCTCTTTTTTTATTCATTTACTCTTAAGATAAAGCACTAATGCATTAGTTTCCTCTACATAGTGAAAGCTTGCAGTACTTAAGTAATTTATCTATTCTTGTATTTTGGAGTCAATTTTTATTTATTCATTCATGAATTTGTGCCTTCTTTTCTTGTTTGTTATGTAGGAAGTGGCTAACTAGTCCAATCAGAAAACCAAGTGGGAAGGGGGCAGAAAGAATAGAGACCCCTAATAGAACAGCACCAACCAGTGGTTCAGGGAGGGGTCGAAGGCAAGATCAAAAGGGACAGGTAAGTCATATCATGTTACCCATGGGATAATAGGGAGTTTTCGTTCAGCAACGTATGCGGGATTCTAGGACGGAGATTAACAATTGCACATGACAAAGGACGCCTAGGCATTCTTTGTCGAAAAAGAAAAAACCGGAACGGCAATACCATGCTAGATCAAGAGCACACGATAAATTGCAAATGCATCGTTCGCTCTTAATCTAGGACGAAACTACTGTTCCGGTTCTTCAATTTTCCACAAAGACTTTAAAGTTTAAGACGGGCATCCTTTGTCATGTGCAATTGTTAATCTCCGTCCTAGAATCCTGTGTACGGTGCTGAACGAAAACTCCTGAATTCCACACTGTTTCATATCATTTTAAAACAGTTTTTCAACAGACAAACCCTGAAGAAAAATTTAATTAAATCTTGTTTTTGGCAGTTCCATGAAAGATACCAGTAAAAAAACCTAACAACCATTTGGTGTCATTGCTTATTATCTATTGAAATTAACTGCAGTTTTAACCTGCATTCAAGATATGAGACATAATAACACAGATTTATTATATATTTTTTAATGCAAACTACTGTGTTAGATTTCACAATATTAATGAGTAGAAATAGAAAAGCAAGTTGTTTTATGGTAACATCACATTCAGTCTACACATGCACGTTTGTGCTGTCCTGCAAGACCCGTCTGTACAGAGTTGACTGTCTGAGTATGCATATATGTCTACAATGTCGCAAATCTTTGCTTTTCCTTCAAATGGTGCTATTTCTAACTGTTCGGCTCAAAGTTATCCGTTAACATTGTTTTCACTGGTGCAAGGTGAATATTGCACATCAGATCACATTATCTTCTGAGCATCAGCTGTTGGGAATCAAAGGGCTTCACTTCACTACATGCTGATATTTTTGTTTTAAATTGTCAGATTTCCCTTATATTAATGATAAAGATATGTATAATTCAATAAGGTTGACTCATGTTTAGTTAAGGGTACTTTACCAATTTCCTTTGAACAGTCATTATATTGAGTATTTTTTTTTTTACCGTGTTTGAATAAATTGATGGGCAAAAGGCCCATATGAGAGAGGCACAGAGGCACAGAAAAATGATAGATCATCTTTATGTGCCCATTAAATTACATGGCACTCTGTTATGACTTAATAATTATCCCGAAAATTGATCATTTTTTGTGATAATTAGGCTAGAGATATTTTCAAAATGTCCCCCCTTTTCTAGCATTGAATCACAAAAATGATAAATGTTCATCATTATCATGGATTTTGTGAATGTTTATATTTTTTGTTTATTACACTATAAAGAGAAGGAAATGCCAATAAGAGGGTTTCTAGCATAATCCTATCTTTGCAATTCTTAACATTCAAACAGTGGCTGGTTTATATATATATTTTGAAAAGCATCAATAACGCTTTCAGGACAGGAATTATTTAAGTGCTAAATTTATCACATTTTGTTCTTCAAATTGGCAACAATAATATTTTTCTTTTAGTGCTACATGATACTAATAAGGTGTAATGTCTTTGAAAACAATATACATAGTAAGGAATTTTGTCAAAAAGTTTTATAAGTTGCCAATTTCGATAAAAAACAATGATTTTAAACCTCTCAATGTGTTGCTAATTTAAGGGTTTTAAAACTTATTCTCATTTTTTTGTTAATTCCTGGCATCAAACGCAATATGATCATGCAATAAAAATGGACACAGTATGTGTATAAATGTTTGCTCTTTCTACTCATGCATCCGGTATATTTTTTAGAGCTCTGAATCAAAAGTTATGGAGCCAAACCACAAAATGTGGTCAATTGTCTTGAAAAGGATAAGCAAAGCAATGTATGATGTAGAGATACCAGTGCATATTTTGTGCTTTGTGCATTGGTACATTTAAGTAGTGTGGTATTGTCATAGGATATACATGTCATTACTATAATGTATGTGTGTACTGGGTGGTTAGTAGAAGGTGAATTGCAATATCTCTTTATTTATTACTCTGCCCTTTTCTCATCTGTCTGTTTATCTCACAGTACTTGTGCTCTTTCTATACTTGTTTTCATTCTTATACTTCCTTTTGATATTTAAATTTCCCAGGAAGATTAACACACCAAGGTAATTTATTTATCGGAAGAAGCGTTAAGACAAAAGATAGGGAAAATATTGGCCTGAGAGAAAATTACAAAGAACTGAGGGAAAAATGGAAGGAGAAGGGAAGAGTAGAAAAGAAAGAAATATTGTCAAAGAGCATCATAGATGGATCGATTCTGAGAAACTAAGGAAAAAAAGAAATGGGATGAAGGTCTTATGTTTGAGTCAGACATGAGCTGTAAAGGAAACAGATGAAGAGAGGATATCACAGAATTGAGAAAAGGGTAAGCAAAATGGGACAGATTTGAAGAAAAGATTGAGAAGTCCCGATTGATTTTTCTCATTTATTGAAAACAAAATCACATCCGAGAGAATGAAAGTATTGGAAAAGGAATCAGAGAATGGAAAAAGAGTTAAGAAGAAAAGAAGAGGACCTTTTGCAATGACAGACAAAGAAGAAAGTAGGAACTGAGAATGATGCAAGCAAGCTAAAGGCGCTCATTGACGTCATGGCCAGATTTCTGTACGCAGTAAGCAAGGAGTGCATCACAGATCAGCATTAAAGGGGAACCAATCACGCGAGAGGGAGAGAGAGCTTCTCTCCTCGTACCATCAAGGGCAATTCACCACCTGTTCTTATCTCATATGATTGCAAACTCTTCTTCTTTCTTTTACTTTTTCGAAAGTAGAAATGTACTTGAGTATGTCTGTAGATAATCTAGGCTTGTGACAAGTATGTGGATTTGTAATTAAAAAAAAAGTCTATTGTATCTTATGGTTGCCACTAATATGAGTTTATATGTAGTCAAAAAATACCTTTTCCTCATTTATATTTTGTCCATTATTAAGAGGACTATTTTCTGGACATAGCTACACAAATTTTTCTCAGATTATGCTTGTACACCATTGCATGTACTCAATTTTACAAGCCATCCCATTGTAAAGTAACCTTTTTACACACATTATTAAATTATAATAATTAGGGGCCTATTCATCTTTATTTCTGTCTTCATCTTTTTACTTTTTTTTTAATTTTAATTTTTTCTGATTATTTTTGTCATGGATTGCTTTTTCTTGTAATCTTTCTTTGTCTTTCTTGTTAATATTTCTGTATCTGGCACACTTTCTGATGCAAATGTTACTCAAGGTGATAAAATATTAGGTTTAAAAGAAATGGACTTTATATTAATAGGCTACATAAACTTAGCTTAGCCCATCTTTCATCTTACAACTTGCATTTCCATCTCCCTAAGCTTCCTCTGAACTTGTTTCTATTTTCCTATCTCTTATTACATGTTCTTGCATCTTCTCTTTTTTATTTTCCATATTTGCTGTCCTCTTTCTTTTTCCATCTTCCTAACTTAGTTTGTTATCCTTGTCTCTCTGTCTCTCATTTAATATCCTACCGTTATGCTATCCTTATCTCATATATCTATACCCTCTCCATCCCTACCTTGCTTATTCATCTCTCCCCTCACTTAACTCCTCCATCCATTCCTCCCTCCCATTCCTTCCCTTTATCATTCCTCCCTTCCTTCATCCTTTCTTCCTCCCTCACTCCATCCTTCTTTCCCTCCCTCCTTCCCTCTCTCTATCTCTCTCTCATCCTCCCTCCTCTCCCCCTCCTCATGCACACCCCTCACCGTAGCTGCACTGTTTAAACCATCCCAGGTAGAAGAAGCCTGCGAGCTCTATTTCGTATACTTTGACATCATTCCCTCTCACGTGATATACCCTACACTTCACCACCAATAGTATTAGAGACAGGGCAACGTTTCCAAATATAGTTGAGCTTAGTGACGTATTTAGTATTTTTTGACATTTCAACCAAAAAGCATTTGTCCTTGGGGTTTTTCATAGCTAAATATATACCTGTCAACACAAAGTTCTTGGATATACTAACTTAAGTGAACATGTACATGTGCTAGATTTTTATAGAAAACAGCTTTTGTTTCCCCCACATTTTTTTTTTTTTTACTTATACCTTGAAGCATTTTGCTATTGTTGTTACATGCATCAGCTTTGACTTTAATTTGAGAGAGCAGCCGGGATGCTGTAGTGCAAAGTGCTATCTTATACTTTGCTTTAGATCTTTAAACCCCTCCTTTGAGATACTGTTTATGTGAATGACACCCCCCCCCCCCTTTGAAAACATCCTTTGAATAAAGTGAAACCTGTTTCCCTGGAGCTTGTATATGATTCATTTTTGCCCCAGCTATCAGTTTCCACATTTCCTCTTTCAAGAATAAAGGGAGGGTCTCATGATGATTTTAAAAAAAAATAAAAAAATTGACAAGTGCTCTTGTAAATCTTTTAGAGAATTATTAAATTGTATATTTGGATAGAAATAAATAATCATTGCAACTGTCCATTGATTAGCATAATGTCTTTGGATCACTTTTGAAGAAGCGGTTCTACGATCATGAGTGTGAAGACATTATAATTGAAGCTGTAGCAGGGGTAACTTCACATCCATGAGTAAGCTGCTTAGAAATCTCGAGATCAGTGGCGTAAAGTGTACTCAGGAATTGGGGGTGCACAGGCATCTTGGGGGGGGGGGGGTACTGGTCTTTTTTTATGAATGATGTGTGACTTTCAGAACATCATTGAGTAGGAAGAGGGGTTGTAGCATATTTTTTCCATGTTCCCTTTCCCCCTCTCCCTTTATCCACTCTTTTTTTCCCCCCTCCTTTTCTTTTCTCTCTTTCTCCTCTTCCCTTTTCTTGCTATCTTTGCAATGTAAATGGCAGGGGATGTGCCTCTCCTATATTATATTGCAGTTACACCACTGCAGTAGCTACTATAACCTCATTGATGTATTCTCACTCTAAAATAGCAAGAGGTATTTCATACAAAAAGATAATTGGTGACACCACTTATCACCTTGTGTCCACGGCAGAAGGGCACAAATGGATTTGTGGAGAGCAAATGTATATTTAAAGAAAAATGCACTTTAAAGATTTTACCCATCTCTGACTGCATCTACACAACACAGTCACCTTAATATACTTTTCTATATACCAGGTATATGTAACATTTCTTTTTCCTTTCCATAGAAAACTAAAATATAGAAAGTTTTAACAAAAATTCATGTTAAAGCCCTATACTGCCAGGCACACAAAAAAATTATGCAAATATCAGAAATGAAAAGGGTGAAAAAGAGAGATAGGAATTGGAGGGAAAGTAGTTGATGGGGAAAAGAAATGAGGAAAAAAGATATAAAGAATGAGTTACTAAAAGTTGAATGAAGAGAAATATGTCAGGGTAATTCTTCAAACTTGAAAATATAGATATCCTCAATTTTCTAAATAATTAATTGTATTAATTGTATACTGTTAATGATTAGGAAGACAAGTGATTCTAAGACTTTGTTTCAGTTAAAGTACAAACAATGAAGGTAACAAAACAAGCAGTCTATGAGCATAAAATTAAATTCTTAATATTTCCTGCAATGTCTGGTTTTCATCCTTTATGAACTACATTTCTTCTCTGAAAGAAAATACCAAACTAATCAGCATGATGCAAGTTTGTCACCCGGAAGTAATTCACCTGTATACAGTTCAAAGGTCATAGTGCAATCATTAAATCATTCCCTTTTCTCAAGACAGATACTAATGTGAATGTCAAAAGATGGAACTCCATGATGAAATTCTCTTCTTCGGCTCCTCCAATTACATTTCTTTCATATCATTTTGTTTGCCAGCTGCATTATCATAGCCTGACATTTTATGACATTTCAGCTCTAAGCCTTAATATTAATAATATTGTCAATGAGTATGAAACATGCATCGTCAATTTGAAAGGTAGGAACACGGTGATAAGATGCACTAATGTCTATCGTAGATCACTATTACTCCAAATTCAACAAAATAATGCTGGAGACTCTGGTATAAATGATTCTAATCAAGTTTTACAGAAAATTTTCAATGCCTCAAATCCATCCCTTCCAGTGCAATTAACTTACTTAAAGCAATTGAACACCAGCTTACTAATCACGAGGCAACTCCGTCTAAAACAGACGAAAGATATCTTGAAAAGACAGACCTCTCACCATCTCTTGTTTCTGTGTGTGTGTGTGTTTAATATTCTAATGGTTAATAATCAATTGAGGCGAATCAATTACCCATGTGACTTTAGAGTTAATGCAACTTACATGTCACGTTAGACAGAAAATTGTTGTATGTTATAAGAGTTTCAGAGAGCCTTGCATCAGTTTCATTTAAGAGAAGTACAAGATCACACAGAGAAATGCCACACTATAGGCAAACCAAGCCCGAATGACCTTTACCATTTTGATATTTTGTATTCCTGAGCAACTTCTTCATCGTGTATGATTATTTTGGTGCCTTCATCAGAAAGAGAGAGAAAAGGAAAATGAAATAGAAAGAGGGAAAGAAGAAGAGAGAGAATTAAGGGAGAAAGAGTAGGGCAAGACAGGAAGAATAAATAGGAGGGTTGCTTTCTAGGAAACCTTCAAACATTGTAGCTTTTGGAATGTCATATCCATCTTTCTACTTCTTTCTATCTTTGAAATATCACCTGCCCCCTCCCCCCTTCTTTATCTCTCTCTCTCTCTCCCTTTTCTCTTTTTCTGTCCATCTGTCTTTTCTCTTCATTTCTTAAAACATTGATATTTCATTTTTCTTTGCAAGAATGAATTTCTGCAAATGATAATTTTTGGTATAGGTTCTTCTGTTATTGAGTGTGTGCATGCAATGTATGTGACCCGTTACATCAAAATGAGACAGAAGTCGCTGGGCTAAACTTGAGAAAAAAGGGAAAATTTTGAAAAATACTGAATTTGGGGAAATTATTATTCTTGATGTATTTGAATATCCAATGTTTCATGAATGCCCTGTAAAAATTTCTAGTCCTAAATTTTACTGGAAGAGGTAGAAAAATAAGTTTTTCTGGGAGTGTTTTTTTCGGTCAAATCCTTAGAATTTGCGGACAGTGAGCGAGAGCAATTGTATACATGCTGGGCGATGCCCCTAGCTATGCGGGGGTAACCTCACTAGTCATAAGGACCGCTATTCATAAGGACCACTTACTCAAAAGGACCACTATCCATAACGTTCGACTAAGTGAATAGCGGTTTTGTATGAATAGCTGTCCTTCTAAATAGCGAGCAAATCATGGACAAATAACTCGCTATTCATAAGGACTTCCATTCATAAGGACCACTATTCATAAGGACCGCTATTCATAATGCGTGTTAAATGAATAGCGGTCCTTATGAATAGCGAGCGGACCTGGCTACGCGAGGCTTTTATTCATTGGATGTTCCAGGTCACATGATATTTTCCGAATTATTCACTGATGTCATGTGCTAGACAGGCTCTTGCCTTCTTGCATGCCTACATGTATGAAAAAATGAAGATTTTGTTTTAAGGATTTTAGATTTTCCCTTCCGCATTAAAGGGGTACCCAATGCTGAAACAATGTTAGTTCATTTAAAAGATCATGATTTTATTAGAAGAAAATCATCTGCCTTAAATTTTTTTTAAAATTCGTGTTGCCAGAAAATCCCCGAAATATGGTAAGATTTCAGGATATTTTGGCCCCTCAGCTGTGTCCCAATTTCAGCTAGGTAACCACAATGACGTCAAAGTGGTTACCTTGTCGCGCAATTATAGCAAAATGCGCGCAAGGTGTAATGCATTTTGTACAGTCTAGCGCGCAACACATCTGCAATACGCGAACCTGGGTAACCACTTTGACGTCATTGTGGTTACCTAGCTGAAATTGGGACACAGCTGAGGGGCCAAAATATCCTGAAGTCTTACCATATTTCGGGGATTTTTCTGGCAACACGAATTTTTAGAAAACTTAAGGCAGATGATTTTCTGCTAATAAAATCATGATCTTTCAAATGAACTAACATTGTTTCAGCATTGGGTACCCCCTTTAAGACAAAGAGATATCCAATAAACCCAAAGACAAATGAACAATAGATCTGTTGATTTAAGCCCTCTTTAACTGCTGTTAACACTGAGTGTTGTATGAAATAGTAAAATACAGCAAATTATTATGTCAAGTTTAAAATGCGTGATTCGGGTGGGGGGGGGGGGAATCAATAATCGTCAGAACATGAACTCTATGCTCTTAAGCACACCTTATAGGAAAGCTGCAACTGCAATTTGTATTGCTCCTTTGAAAAAGTTTGGAGTCAACTTGCAGGAAGAAAGAAAAATGTCCCCAAAAAAGATACGTTTGTTGTAACATGGCTTTAAATACTTCTGGTCTTTATACTGCATCATTAGAAAGCAAAGAGAAAAGAAACATAGCTTTCAAGGAGAAAGCAACAGTCAGGAAAGCATTGTGTCAAGTTTCACTTTGTAGGTGGGTAATAAAAAAGAGATTCAATAATTGCTATTTAAAACGCTGCGGGTATAGCTCGAATAATGAAATGAATATTATCAAACAAAAGTTCAGTTCACCAGGGCGCTACTTAGATGTATCCTGCTCTTTATATTGCATCATTAGAGACCAAGAAGAAAAGAAACTTGGCTCTAGGTCTATATAGAGGAAAGAGCAGGAAAGTATTGTTTCAAATTTTTAACAGAGGCGTTATTTAGAAGGAGAGAGAGAGAGGAAAAAATCAATAATCAGCAGAGCATCTATTACTTAATCTTTTGAAACAACCTGAAGGTTGAAAACCTTTCTTTGAAAAGGTTGACTTAACTGCAGATAAAAGATGATGGTCAAACAATGATGCTGTTTATCTTAAGCTCACTATTTAACAATGAATACAAAGGGAAGTTAGCTTTTAAAAGAGACAGTAAAAGGTAACATGAAGAGTTAATGAATAGGATCGTGATTTGGAAGGAAAGGGGGGGGGGTTCAATAATCGCAAGGGCATGTTTTCATTCTTTGTCTTTAAAAAGCAGGAAATTCTATAACTCTTCCCCCCCCCCAAAAAAAGGGAAGCTTAACCCTTTGTGATTAAACAGAAACGATCTTTGTCTATTTCATGCGTGATTAAGATTAGTCTATTCAACAACTTTAACATGCTTTAATATCCTTTCAACAAGCCAAACCCATCTCAGTCGATTTGCCACTTTAAGAAACTAGAAAAGTTCTTTCCGTGAAAGTTTTTTTTTGAGATTTCTGATCCCTTGTGGTCTCCGTACAATTTCAAGTTTGTTGCCGAAAAAGCAACTTTGAGCAATTTGCATAATTAGCATAATTAGCATAAATCTAAATGGCCCCTTTGAAGCAATATTTAGCAGTGAAAGACAATTTACGCAGAATGTCTAAACTAATCTACATACTATTATTTATGATTGATAATACCCAACTGCAATTGTTGTTACATCTTTGAGATTATAACATGTATATGAGAGATGATCTTAATAAAACATTTATAGAAAAATAGAATGGGGGAGACAAGGAATACAGTACATTACTAGGGAGCCATAGGATGGATTGCGTAAGTATTTAAGAGGGATGTTTTGAATTTGCATTTAAATATCACTTAAAGTTCATGTAAATACCAACTTAATTATGCTTGAACAACTGAAAGTGTATTTATTACAGTTAGAACATGGACCTACAATTTCTTGGTTGAATGAAAGTAGACCTTTCATAGAAAATTGGGTTGATTATGCCAATTTTCCATGAATTTATGCTAATTATGCAAATTGCCCAAGTTGGTTTTTCGGCAACAAAGCTGAAACTGTTCGGAGATCACAATCACAAATCTAAAAAACTTCAACAGAAAGAAATTTTCTAGGTTCTTAAAATGTCTTAAAATGTCAAATCGACTAAGTATATACCAGCATAAAAAAGGCATAACAAATGGCATGGTAAAGATGGAATAAGTCGATGCGAGAAGCCTCTTCAGTGCCTTGAAACTACTTGCTACCTTACACATTAAAGCATTAGAAATTATGACTTAAATGAATTAAATCTCATGTTTTCATGAGAAGTGATCCTAAAGAAATGTAAGAACTAGTTTTGTTCAAATTGATAAACGGTTACTACGGACTTTTAAAAAATCTAGTTGGCATTACAGATGAAAAAATGGTTTATGAAGACAAAACGGAAGTCAAACTTCGAAATACTTTTCAAGAGCCCTACTATTCTCGAGTTTCAAAAGCTATTATCTCCACTAATACTCATTCTCTAGAGCTGAGCTTCATATCAAATCAAAGCTTTTGAAATGGTGAATAATAATAATAAATCATATTTGAAAAAATATGACTTCTGTCTCATTGTGATGTGACGGGTCATGTATGTGTTTATGAATACTTAGGGTTTGAGACTTGGACACTGAGAACTATTATAGCAAATTTGGGGGTTTCTTTCTCTCTTCTTCTTCGTCAATGAATGGCCATCAGGATTTAATTTACTATAGATACCTTATGGGCTACAATTTTAGTACAATACATTCAGTAGTACATATTTGACAAACATTTTATATGCCAGATTTTTAAAAGTATATGATCAGGTTGAAAATTCTTACAAACAGGAAAATGCATTGGTGGACACACGTTGAAGCAGAGTGTGAGATAAAGATTGCATTGATTAATTCAGCGAGTTTATACAGCTGCTCTTAATTACACATCCAGTCACATGTTTGTAGTGAAAACCCTATAAAGAACTTAATACAAGAAGAGTGAGATGATGTTCTGAGATGATATAGTTATAATTCAGTTAAAGAATTTAATAAGTATTAAAAAATTGTTTTTTGTAAATAGTTTGTAACAAAAAAATAAATAAATTCAGTCTTTGTTTATATACAGCATTTCAAGATTCTAGGCCTCTGATTGGTCAATATTGTCGGTATCAAACTGAATAGACCTGTTCACAAATATATTCAAATTTTATGCATATTTTGAAAACAAAGGTTGTTCTTGACAACCTGAAAGCTTGTCAGAGGCTTGTCAGACATAGCAACAAGTAATGATGCAAACTGGATTCCAAATATTGTAGTTCATTCATTAATAACAGGTTAATGGAATACCTTGTTACTAGGTCCCCAGGAAAGAAACATCCATAAATTTGAATAACTTTGTGAACAGGTCTGTTGAGTGCTATGTCACAATTACTGGGCTATAGTTCAAAATGATGCTTTTGCCATTGATCTTTTTGCTCATGCAATGCATGGACATTATAAAGGTGCATGAAGTTAACATTAAATACGAACAGTAAAACTTATTTAAGGCATACGTATACTCTCTTTATTAAATGTTTATGAGACACTTTTGATATCTCATACACAATGAGTATAAAGAGAAACCTTTCTACATCACATAAAATGAAGAGTGATCAAACAGAAATAGACCGCTTCGGTAATGTATGCAAATTCTATACATGCCTTTCAAACAAAGGTTGTTCTTGACAACCTGAAAGCTTGCTGGAGGCTTGCCTTGACATAGCAACAAGTAATGTATGCAAACTGGATTCCAAGCATTGAGGCTCATTTATAAAAAGCAGATTAATGGAATAGCTCGTCACTAGGTGCTCAGAGAAGAAGTGTGCATAAATTTGTATACATTACAGAACCGGTCCGTTATATATTCCTTTTTATAATTTTTCTTAATCTCATGTAATTGATATGTGTATGTAAACATGTATCTAGGCCTATTGTAGGGTACCTGTAGGCCCACCGTATGTGGCATTGTGTGTGTGTGTGAAATGAAATGTTTTTTTTATTCTATGTAGATATATTCGTATTTGAACCAGCTAATGAGATTATGGTTGTTGTATTTGCAGGAGCCATTCATTGAAGAAGCAAGTCAAGAAGGAGTAGAAAGAGAAGAGCTTGCTGGGATTGATAACGTAGTTCATGAGGTAAGTATTATGACCATGATATTCATTATGAATTTAAGGATGATTGTGAAGATGACAATGATGATGATGATGATGATGATGATGATGATGATGATGATGATGATGATGATGATTATAGTGTAATGTCACCAGTTTTGGTGTTGTGATGCTGATGAATGTTGCATAGCATAAAGTCATCATCAGGACATTTCAGAAAATTATTTAATTGTGCCTAGATGACTGAACCCAGGAAGATTGGGCTTCCAAAACATGGAAAATGCATATTAATCTTAAAGTGAACTTTGTTATCAGGTAGTGGTAAGCATGATCATAAAGATAAAGCAAAGATGATTGAGCACAAATATATTAAAACCACTACTCAATTTGTGACAATTTCTGCAGTTATGATGAGTTAACTAGATGTATGATATGGCCTTGTATATTATAAAATACAAAGATCAAACTTTTAGTAATTTTGGAACATATAAATGATCTTACAAAGTTCAGCATCTATGCTAAAATATCCATCTGCTTCCTTGACTCACAATTGCAACTTTGATCTTTCACCTTAATGTCCTGTGTAAGACATCCTGCTGCAAGTCAAGATATTGTTATCCATGTAGCTTACCGGTAGTTTTAGCTTACAGAACCATCGGAAATAGGATGTGGATTTTTTAGTCATTTACCATGAGTCACTGCTGACATACGATGTCTTAATATTGTTATCTATGAAATACAATTTAAAGGAAAATCATTGTACTTTTGAGGAAGGGTTATGCCAAATGATGTCTTTGGCTGTATTTGGCAGAAAACAGAAACAAATGATTATAAACATTTTTGAATGTAATGAATTGTGATAGAAGATGTACTATATTTGTTCATCTCTATTGGGAATCCTTCTTTTTAAATGGGAACATTTCTATGTTGCAGTGCATGGAATAATACTGTTCATTGCAATAGCTGCATAATGATTTTCTTTTTTGGACTGTCACCTATATGTTTTCTTTTTTCAGTTGTCAGTTGTACACCATTGCTTATCTTTTTAGTTAAAACAGGAGAAAAATGGTTGTGTGTATCTATAGAAATTTTTAAAATTTATTTTATTTTTTAACATAGGCAAGTGGAGAAACCATCGACCTGAAGCCCACAGTCCGTGTGACCGACCTCCCCATTGACGAAGAAGAGGGGGAGGCAGAGGCAGTGCCCCTTCCCCCACCCATGGAGCTCCAAAATCATTCATCTCTGATTGGACCCCCCTCTGGTGCAGCCCATGACAAGAGAGAGGTAGGAATGCCCCAGGCCTTCTTTCAACCCCCCCCCCCCCACCTTTAGCTAGACACTCTGTACACTGGGATCCTGCAAATGTTTGGTATGCTAGAAGTTGCGGTCAGTCAGTCAGACTCGGTGTCATAGCTAGCCAGATTAAAACACATTGAAAAGGGCAGGAGAATCTTTGATGTGATTTACTTACTCTGGAAATAGTTATGATTGATTGCAACATACATTCAAATTATTTCCCAACTGAATCATATTCTTCATAAATGGTCATAATGAATTCTTAGATCGATAAGTGATACTATGATCGATAAGTGAATCAGGTCTTCAGGACACCTGATCGATCAGTTCAGTTTTTTTGTAGTACAGTTTGCACTTATTTTGTGCAAAAACTAACTAAGGAATGACACCTATTATAATCCAAATTGGGCATTTCATCCTTGTTGTCCCTTTCAACCCAGGTGCCTAGAAAGTTTAAAGCATTGAAATTATTATATCATTCATGTAATTCACCGTGATTGTGTCATCTTTCTTCACTCTGTTACTATCTTCCTGGTAACAGTCCCTTCTTTCCACTCTGGAGCCAGTTGCTAATATCACTGGCTCAGGGAGAGAGTTGGCCCCAGAAGGAGATAACAAAACACCACAAAAAATGGTATGTGTGGGACCATTGTTTGCATCTCTACATGTGCAAAATTGAAAATGGTGATAATGCTACCTGTATATGCCACTGTACAATGTAAATTTAAAAAAAAAAACTGTAGCATTGATTTTGTATTATCATTGTGGCATGTTGCATGGTAATTGTTCAAAAAAATAATCACAAAAATAAAGAAATTTCTAAAAGATGTGTTATCCATTTATTTATTCATTTCTTATATTTTGTAGGAAGTCAGTTATATAGGCAGTGCTGTACTATTTTAGCATGGCTTTATAATGTCATCAATATTGATGTTATATTTTTTTTTTGGTACATGTGCATATTGACTACAAGCATATTCATGATATCACCTTGGAGTCTGTATGCTCTTTATTTTATTGGACATTCACAGGGGTTTGGGTATAGTGAATCATCAGATCAAATATATGTTTGCTCTATATTGCATGTAAAATATATTTAAAAGGTAATATTAATTAATATTTGTGATTATTGTATTTTTAAGCAGTAAGGTGTATTGTGTTTTATGTTAATCCTCTCATCACCAGAATTATTTTTTTCAAGAAACATCTTCCCCAAACAGCTAATGTAATCACTTTTAAACCAAAATATATGGGTTTTTAACTGTAGGTCCAAGCTCAAATACATTACATTACAGGAATAAACTTTTATTATAGGCTATGCTTCATGGTGTAAATATGAGACTGATAATGGAAGGGTTTATGCATTAAATATTTAAATTGGTAAGTTTGTATCTTATTCTGTTGTGCAAGTTAAATCGCATGGTTCAATGTGTGAACTTGTATACTGTGGTTGTTTTGTTAACAAGATATTTTTTATGAACAAAGGAATAAAACAGTCATTTTAAAAGATTTAATTGAATTTACATTACATGACATTACTTACCTTCAAGTTGTCCCTCTTTTTCTGCCTTGCTTTCCTCCTTTAATTTTATTTTGCTGGCGTAATCAAATGAATTTGGATTGCAGAAGAACTATAAATGTAGTTGAATATAATTGAATAATAAGAACTTTAACCACAAATACATACTGAGGGAATTGACAGACCTTTCTGTTGAGTAGTAGCATTAAATGTTCGAGGTTTTCTGTTTTTACTGATTTCTCGCTTTTTATTCAAGGGATTTATTCAGACAGGATTGAAGTATCCCTTTAATTTCAAAACATAATCACATCCATCGTCTAGCACAGCCCCTTGTTGCATTTGTGTTAAAGACCCCAGTAGGAATTCCAGCATTCCAGACATAGGAGCATGTGTCATTATGCCATTCCTAGCAGTGCAACAAGGTCCTCTGCCTGAGTTGGACTGGGATCATATTTAGATCAAGGGGTGTTTACCAAGGGGTCATGAACCCCCTTCTTCCATTCTCTCTTTCCACTGGGAAGTAAGACGTATGGCAAGCTGTATATCATGTAATGATAATGAAGTCCATTTTTAAATGAGGTAGTGAAACTTCTGCTGTATTGCTTTATATATTTGTTCTTATGTTTATGATATGATATATGTTTACATTTTTTGTTTTGCATTCCATAAGAACCATGAAGAGACACATGAAATTTCCTCTATAGATCTGTTCCAAAAATTAATCTCTGTGGTCTGGTCACTTGACATTTGCTCTCGGGACTTTTTCTACTAGGTTTATTTTGTCAAAGATATAAGATTAGGGGTAGGGTTTTGATTAGGTTATATAGTTAGGTTTAGGGTTAGAGTTTGGTATAGTGTTGGGTCCAGGGTTGAATTGCAGGATTTTATTTAATGTTGGAAATTGACGGTGGAACAATTGTCACTTGAGCATATGTCGTATGATTCTGCACTTACTTCTAAATATTTCAAATCCTCCATTAAATTCCTATTCCTAACAAACATTTGGTGTATTTTCCGTAAAATAGAGCATTAGTTTTATGCTCTTGAAGGACTTTAAGGATGCCGATGAAGTTTGCAAATATCATTCTGTGCAAGTATTACTATTTATCAATTCAGAATTCCAGTTACTGTAAGTTCACTCATGCCATTCAGCACACCCCCTTCTATCTCTTCTGCCTCATTCACTCTGGGTAGTGAAATTATGTGTAGCATTCATTTGACATGACTAGTTTGTTTGTCTGTTTGTCATCATGTCTTTCCTTTTGTTGTTGCTCATGTGACAAATTATGGTGGATGTCATCACAACATGCCAAGCTTTCCCTGAATGTTGGAGACATGATAATGCTTCTGGGCTGGAGGGGGATTCAATGTTAATATCTTGTGGTTTAATGGGGTCGTGGGATTTCCTTTTACATTGTATTTTATTCTTCTATTTCTTCTTCCTCTTCATTATTCTCTTTTTCTCCTCCTTCTTCTTATACTTCTCGTTTTACTTCTCATTCTGTTTTTGTCATCTCCTCCTTCGTCTTCTTCTTCTCCTCCTTTTTTCTGCTACTTATTATTTCCCTTCTCTGAGACCTCTCTTTCTTTCAGTCCTGCCTGGGCAATTTGTTGAACAGATTCTCTCTGCCATGGCACAGTCAATGTCTTTTCTATTTTACTGTGTAGCTAATATACCTTTCTATTTGGTCACCTTGCTATAAATTTATTCACTACCAATATTGTAGCCTTACTGTTGTAACAAAATTGTACTTTTTCCTTTCAGATATATCTTTTCTTCATAGGCAGATTCATGTGGTTAGTTTTATGTGCGAATAAAGTGTAATCCTGTATTTGATCCTTATAGGATAGTGAAAAGGAAACAGAGAAAGGAGGTGAAGAATGTGGTAATGGGAAGGCAGATGAGGAAGGGGTTACCATGACAACAGGCACACCTGCTACAATCAAAGAAGAAGATGAGAATGAGGTGGAGAAGTCAGAGAATCAAGGTATGATAGGTAGAGAATCAAGGTATGATAGGTAGAGAATCAAGGTATGATAGGTAGAGAATCAAGGTATGATAGGTAGAGAATCAAGGTATGATAGGTAGAGAATCAAGGTATGATAGGTAGAGAATCAAGGTATGATAGGTAGAGAATCAAGGTATGATAGGTAGAGAATCAAGGTATGATAGGTAGAGAATCAAGGTATGATAGGTAGAGAATCAAGGTATAGGTAGAGAATCAAGGTATTATAGGTAGAGAATCAAGGTATGATAGGTAGAGAATCAAGGTATGATAGGTAGAGAATCAAGGTATGATAGGTAGAGAATGAACAAAGGAAAAAAAAGAGGGAGATACGTTGGAGTAGTCTGGCAGAAGGATTTTAAAGAAGGAGGTACATGAAAGTAGATGGTAAGGGAAACAAATTTCTTCAGTATTATAGAAGATTTCACTAGGCGAGAATTTAATTATATTAAATAAGGTATTACATTATAATCTTGAAGCAATCATTGAACTAGTACTTTTAAAGCCCCCAAATTGTACCAAGGAAAGTGAAGCTTACATGTTTGCAACTCTGATACAACTGGTTCCATATCAATTAAGCAAACCATGATAGACTGTATCACCTATAATTGAAACATTGTAGAAGTAGAGAATATGGTGTTAGTGAAAGGGATGCCAAAGACAACACATGGATATGAACACTTGAATGATGCTGATTCATTTAGTTTGAATTCTAATTTAAATGATCTGATGTAACGATAATTAGATTTCATGTCAGTCAGTGGTACATGTATTTGTAATGAATCCAGTGTATATACAATATCTGCACATTCATTTTCAAGATTACTTCTGCAATCTTCACCTCATGATCAATAAAATTATGCAATTTCTCTCTCTATCTCTTAATTAGAAGGAGATAGTGCACAACAAGAAGAGGTGCCAGCAGAACCAGAACCTGAACCAGAACCAGAACCAGAACCAGTCTCTGAACTTACAGATGAAGAGAAGGCAGCGAAGAAGAGAGAGGAAGCCAAACACAAACTATCGTAAGTTGTTCTTGCTGAAGAAAAAAAGAGAGAGAATGTGGGAAAGGAAGAGAGAGAGAAAAAAATATGAGCGAGTATGAAAATATTATGTAGAACTCTGAGAGGGAGGCATGAAAAACAAAGATGTGCATATAACATAAGAAAGAGTTGGATTCTGATGGCTAAAGTTGGAGAGAGAGAGAAAGAGAGAGAGAGAGAAAGAGAGAGAGAGAGGAGTTTTGAATGTAATATAGAATATTTTTTTGGTTGTGCATATTACATGAATATATATAAATAAGTACCACAGCTTCAATTGGACATTTCCATGCAAAGTCAAGACTGGTTCCAATAAAAAAAAAACCTACTGAAAATATGTTTTGATCTTTTAGATCTGATTAGCAGAAATGAAGTATGAGATTAATTAAGACATTAAGAGAGAGAGAGAGAGAGAGAGGGAAGGAGGGGGTGGGGGTGGGGGGTTAAGGCAATATAGAAGGAGAAAGAGAAAACAAGAAATTAAACAAGCTGGTAAGAGTATAATCAAACAGATGCAGAGGTTTGTTAGAAATTTTATAGTGGGATGAATTCACATTTTGAGTAAGACTTAGACAAACTTGTAATTATTTACCTTGTCAACAGGTTTGTTCTGGCTGAGATGGCAGAGACAGAAGGAGATTATGTAGCTGATCTGGCTAAAGTAGTAGATGTAAGTAGTAGTATATATTTGCTTCTCTACATACCATACCTGTATATCATGAGAATGTTTAACCCTGTAGGACCTACAGATTATGCACACTGTAGTCATATACTCACTTAACTCACTGCTCAGTTAACCATCTTGTGGCATAGACTCTCTGCCATACTTGAAATATTTCCACAGTAACCCATAGTTTCAATGCGGATTTTAAATGGCTTATGTCTAAAGATAGCCCACCCAGAATTTTATTTCCCAAGATCCCTTACATTTGCTGTTATAGAGGTCAAAGTCCACGGTTGGTCCCGGGCAGTTCAATGAGTAATAGGAAGGTCGGTCCCAGGCGGTTCAATGACTAAAGGATTAAGAAGGAAAGTATTGTGATGAATTAGCAAGATGCATGCTGGAGCCAACATAATATCTACTCAACTTGTTCTACAAGCTAATTCCTAGATTTAACCCTGGACTAAACACAAAAGGACCCCCTGCCTGTGAAGAATATTTTTTGTCTCTCCTGAACAGTCTTTATATACAGGTTTCACTTTGTTATCATTCTTCAGACAAACAGCCAAATTGCTGCTTTGTGGTTGTGTGTTTAGTGCTGTTCTTTCTCTATGATGCACATGTGCTGGATACTGACTCTTTGTGTCAATATCTGTTTAGTGTAATCTCACGTAACTGATCTCTCATGTTATTATTTTAATGTCCCTAGGTATGATTTGATTGTAATTCATGTTTACTTCAGTTGTAAAACTGCCATACATGAAGATTTCAATAAAATCCATTTATCCATTTATCCATTAGTAAGAATAATTATTTTGAGAGAATCCAATAACAATGCAATTTATTTTATTTTTCTTCTTCAAGCCTCATTTTCACATAACAATGTTCTCCTTTGTATTCCTCCACTGCGTTTGTTGATTGCAGGGTTACAGAGAAGAGATGAAGAAAGAAGGAACAGAATTGCCATCAGAAATGGAGTTAGGGAAAGTGAAGATTGTTTTTGGCAACATCCATCAAATCTATGAATGGCATAGAGAGTAAGTAAATACATGAACTGTAAAGTATGTATTGAAATGTTAGGGTTTTCTATTTAAAAACCTAACCCTACCCTACCCTTATAGACAACTCTGGGGTTTTCTATTCATAGGTTTATTAAAGTGATTGATTAACTTTGTGAAAAATTGTAAAATCAGCTCAAATGCCAGTGAATTGTGTGCAGTCCTCTAACTACATATATAATTAAGGATATGTGAAAGTATGAGAGAAAATGGAACCCGTTTACTATCCTAAAAAAGAGAAAATCGCGATCAATCGCTAGCGCAAGTCGCTCGGCTTCTTCGCTGCGCTGCAGTCACAAAAACCAAGCACCAGTGCTTGGCGATTTCAGAGCGGGTTTCCAGCCCGTACGGTATTCTGTGATAGAGTGAGGTATGCCAACCGTAAGAGTTCTTTAGGGTTCGGTGGTACTCTATCCCGACATCAATGTTCAATCGTAAATATCTTGATATATAAACGACCGATCAGCTTATAAAACTCAGGCGATACCTGTCTGAGCTAAAGGTTTGCAATTATGATTACAGCATTAGCTGGAACAGTGATTTTTTTTTTCAATCCTGGGCAAAGTTAATCAATGCCTTTAATTAGTACAAACATGAATCTAAGAAAAATTTATGTCTATTTAAATTTATTAACACTTCCTTCAGGCTTGTGTTATCCATTGCCTGCTGCCTTCTAGTATAAACGTTTATATATAATGAATTTTGATTTACATTTTTTAAAATTATTATTTTATTTGGCAAATCAATATACAAATACAATTTACTATAAAACAAAACAAGAATATAAGTGCACACGCTTTCCTAAGCATGCTCCCCCAAGATGCATGGAAGGAAAAAGGGATTTCAATCGTTATGATCATCGGGCCTTTCCTCCTGAAATTTATTTGTGAGGTTTAGTTGTTCCAGACTGTATCATTCAAGTTTTGTCCATAATGATGTCAAAGCACAGTTTCTAAAGTTATTCTTGCCAAAAAATATAGATTGAATGTGATTCAAGATAGACTCTCTAGTATTTTTGGTGCATCATCACCGTGAGCACTGCCTTGAGCACTGTAATAATTAGTTTCATTTTCATCATGACATTAAATTTATTCAGGGGATAGTTTCAAGTGATCTTAAAAATTGATTTCTCTGTTTTAATTCATTTTTTAAAAATGTATTATTCCTCAGCACATTCTCCAAGGAGATTATAAAAGTTAGAGAGGAACCAGACAAACTTGGATCACTCTTCAAACGCTATGTAAGTATCCTCATTACTTGCGTGATGTCATGTTGTATTCTCACAGAGAAGGCGACAAGATGAATCTCTAACTTTTTTGGTACAGGGAGAGATTTGACAAAGTAGGATTCCATGGTTGTTTTGATCCATCTTTTCCTCCAAACAACCACATAGGATAGCAAAATAAACACACACAAAAAGATAAAGTGACCTTGTAATATAGATGGGAGAAAAAATCTTGTTCATGCATATGTACATGTATCTATGAAAAATAATTAGAGTTAGTCATTCAATCAAAAAGACAATATGACCTTGTAATATAGATGGGAGAAAAAAATCTAGTTCATGCATATGTATTATGAAAAATAATAAAAAGGAGAATAATTAGAGTTAGTTATTCAATTCTACCATACCAATGTTAAGACTAATTGCAGAATTGAAATTCCAAAAAATAAAAAAGGAAAAGAATGAGACTCGTAGTAAAAACAAACAGTAAAATTCATTATTTCAGGCATTTATGTTTGTTGTATTTTGTAAAGGGCATTTTTCACATGTGTTTAAGAAAACATTTCACAAAGCTTATATTTTGCCTTGCCTTCCTTTCTCTTTGATATTTTGTTGATTACAGGAGCGGAGATTACGTATGTATGTGGTGTACTGTCAGAACAAACCTAAATCAGAGTACATCGTCAACGAGTTCGAGACGTTCTTTGAGGTTAGTTTTTTTTTTCCCCTTTCTTTTTAATGTGCAGATTTGAACTCTTGATTTTCATTTCAATATTCATATATATTTTTGTTTTGTTTTCTGTGAACCCCTGAAGGCTTGTTCATATATGCTAAAATAAACCACGACGGTTTACCATGGAGGTTTTGGAAACATACCCAAGCGTACTTCATTTCTTATTTGTCATTCTTATAACACAGAGGTCGCTGAGTACATGTAAAACCTTTGTTATGGGTAGCTAATTTCTACATCCCACATGCCATTGTTTAGTACACGAAAAACCATGACAGTTTACCACAGCGCATGTGAAGGAGCCTAGACAGAGCCAGGTTATACAGTGCGTCCCAGAAAAAACGAAACCCTAAAATAAAGGGTTATTGTGACCACACTATGTGCTCTATGACAATAATTATCTATTTTAAAAAAAAATAGAAGTATTATGCTTTTAAATGATACCTTGATGGCATCCATCTGTACATGCTTTACCGAGCAGCATTTTGAAAATGACATGTAAAAACTCAGTTGTGCCAGATTTGGGTAAAACCGTGAAAACGTTAGGATCACATGCGAAAATGACACAAGGGAAATACCAGCTTTAAGAGATATGATACGTGAAATTCCTTCTTGTGATGACATGCATTCAATCAGAAATTCATAAAACACGGGTCGATACCAATTTCCAGTGGTGGCAGGGGTGTACGCCCCCAAAATTTCCTAAATCAGTAAATATCCTTCAAAAGATGAAAAAGTGTCCCTCCTGTGATAGAAAAGGTGCCCCTCCTGAGGTGGGAAATTGCCATAATCTTGATATTTTTTCTGCCTTATGTGCCCTTTCAACCTTGTATTTCCTTTTGATGACAATGAAAAGTGCCGCTATCTTTACTTTTATGAAAAATATCACCTATCTGTCCACTTTGTACTTAAAAGAAATTGCAGTTCTTCAAAATTCAAAAAAATTACTTTTCATTTCGATTGCAGGTACCATTTCAATACAAAACATGCCCTTTCTTTACCCCCGACATCAACAAAACATTGACCATCCTTTATTTCATGATGAGGGCATTATCCTTACCATTGTTATTGAAAGAAACACATGAAAACAGTCTTCTCGCAGGGTTTTAAAAGTCATGTTACATTTGGGTTATGTTCGCATGTGATCCTAACGTTTTCACGGTTTTACCCAAATCTGGCACAACTGAGTTTTTACATGTCATTTTCAAAATGCCGCTGCTCGGTAAAGAATGTACGGATGGATGCCATCAAGGTATCATTTAAAAGCATAATACTTTCAGTTTATGGAAAATGAATAATCATTGTCATACAGCACATAGTGTGGTCACAATAACCCTTTGTTTTAGGGTTTCGTTTTTTCTGGGACGCACTGTATTTTCCTGTTTTCACAATTTGGCTGTGGATCTATTAAAAATTTATGAAAATTAACTCATACAATCATGACTGCTTATGATATCTACGTGTTAATGAACATCCCATGTGTGCATATATGTTATATGCAGATGAGCAGTTAACCCATTGACTATTGAATTCTTTCATTCTCATTGGCTTAATACAGGGGCCACATGTGCAACGGGTTAACTGACTTATCTCTTTTTTTTTGTTGCTTATGAACAGGATATGAGAGTAAAGCTTGGTCACAAACTGGCTCTGCCTGATCTACTTATCAAGCCAGTCCAGAGGATCATGAAATATCAGCTACTACTAAAGGTAGGAATCTACCAAGCATAAAACCCCATCTTTATCCCTGTAGCTATAATACTCAAAAGAGGATTATCTTAACCCATGGATTAAACTGCCATAAGCATTGTATGCGCATGACCTCATGTCCAAAGAACAGACATTATACACTTATATTCACTCATTTTAATCCACGGTAAACATTTTAAAATATTATCGTTATTATTATAGTTATTATAATAATTATTTTATTATTACTTTATTGTCACCATTCATCATAGATCAATAACTATATACCTTTGAAATGCTTCTTTTTACTTTACAATCGAAAGCAATATCATCGTTTTGCAGATGTTGAACAATATACCATGATTTTTTGTTGAACTTTTGGTATTGAATTAGTTCCTGATATTGTTTTAGCCCTAAAACAAAGAAATGCCAAATGTATATGAACAAGAAATGCCAAATGTATATGAACAACTTTTTCAAGGATCATTCACTGGGAAATGATAGATAATAGATAATTGGGTGAGACATGATATCAGTCTTTATTTCAACTTCAATATTTTTCTGCTGTTGTGTGTATGACAGGACATCTTAAAACAGTCACAGCGAGCTGGTATGGATACAACAGAGCTTGAACAAGCTGTAAACATCATGAAGGTCGTCCCTAAGAAAGCCAATGACATGATGGCTATTAGCAGACTACAAGGATGGGACGTAAGTAGAATAACTGGCAGGATTTTGTGAATGTGTATCTGGGATGAAATCAACAGAGATTTCTTTATCAAAGTGATTATCAGCATACCATCTTTATGTATTGTGGGTGATCATTGAGTGGAAATTATCAAAAATTATGTCATAGGATTACAAAGAAGATTGATGACATAAAAATGACGAATCAGGTTCCTATATTACTAAAGATAATTATAGTTGGGTAAGCCATATTGAGTAAAGCTGAATGGTCAGTGGTTAAGTCTTTACCCACTTTGGTTGACTGAGGAAGCAGATAGTAGACCACCAGAGTCAATTTTTTTTTTCATACATGTATTCATACATGTAATATGTATGAAACATATCCTCCTTATACATGTAGCTGTCTAAGGTGCCATAGGCAATAAATGATGAGGTGTTAAATTCTCGAAAATGCAAATATGCAAGATCTCAAGAACTTTAGGAAATATACCCCTCTATATTTTTGACATTTGACCATGTACTCTCATTTTATTGAATGAGTCGGATATTTTTTTCTTGTAATGTGTATGTTTATCTGTTTTAATAATGTAATAGTATTGTTAATTCCATTGCTATCTTCAGGGAAAGATAAATGCACAGGGAGAGCTGCTTATGCAAGATATGCTCATGGTTTCTGTTGCTGATGAAGGAACACAGAAGTACAAGGAGAGACGAGTGTTCATGTTTGAACAGATTTTAATCTTTGCTGACCAACTAGAGAAGAAGAAGGGCTTTAGTAATCCAGGTTATATCTTCAAGTACAGTATCAAGGTAAGAGATGCATACCAAAATAAATGAAGCAGTATAGACTATTTCATCATTTATCGAGTCTTTGCTTCAAAAAAGTGAATGATTGGTTGTAACTACTGGAACCTAGATATGGCTGAAATGTTTTGTATCTAGACAAAACTGTCCGAACAGAGAGCCCGTACCAGACTTTATCCCATTCAGTAGTGAATTCTCTCATTCCCTATAGACTTATTACAGGGACTGCCACGTTCCTGTTGTTAATAGGTTACAAAACAAAAATTGTTCTGTTACTTGCTAATTTGTTATCTACATGTATGTATGTGTATTTACGTTCATTTATATACTCCTCTCTTTCCTCTTTCTCTCTTGTTCTCCCTCTTTCTATTCTCTTGTTTTATTTGTTTTTTCTTTCTTCTCTTGTTTTATTTCTGTTTTTCTCTTTCTCTCTGAGTATCTCTTATGTCATTTTTACCTCACCCCTCTCTCTCTCCATCTCTCCTGCACCTCACCTCACGCCACCTCCCCCCCCCCCCCCCTTCTCTCTCTGTCCTACTCGTTTTTAATTTTTCTCTCTTCTTTCGTTCCTTTCTTCATTTTCTGCTTCACCAGGTGAACCAGCTAGTGTTGGATGATGAGGATGACCCAGTCAAGTTTACCCTGAGAGCTAAGGCGAAGGATGGCCTGGTCCTAAACTGTCAGGCTACTACCCCTGAGAGCAAGTTGAATTGGGTTAAAGAGATCAGTCAAGTTGTCAATCAGCAGCAAAACCTCCTCAAAGGTGGGTCCTTTTTTTGCCCCCTTTTTCTCTCTACCCCTGGCTGTACCACCCACTTTATCAACACAATCACTTTCAAATATGCAAATTTCAGCTGAATTTTCTGCTTTGACCCAAGACTGGGTTACAGTTATCCTCTACTGAATGTATTAATTTGAAACAGTGGTACACCAGCATAGATCTAAGGCAGGATTAGCTACCCACAGCACTGAAAGCATGATCCTGAAAGGCCTAATTTTCACCTGTCTGAATAAGCATTATCTGCTGACATTTTTAATGCTCTTGCCATTAACTCATTTTGATAATGGGCATTATTAAGAATGTTTTCAGTAATGATATTGTCAGAATAAATGCTAAGGAAGAATTTTTCCAGAAATGCCCTTAAGATAATACATACAAAATATAAACTAAGTGCCCTTTTTTATATTCCACCAGCCCTGCAATCACCAATTGCTTACCAGAAAGGACTAGAGGGAGGAGCAAGTTTAGGTTTGGATCCATTTGGCGCCCCAGAGGGCAAATCTCCAGGTCCGTCTCCCGCACCGTCCCCTACCTCGCCTAGTGCGGACAAGTCCACCAAACTGCGCAAGGCCGTGTCTCAGAGCAGCGAAGCCCCAACACAGCTTCAGAAACAACACAACCTCTTCAGCAGCCTCAAGAGCCGCAAGAACCAGACAGCCCCAGCAGCCATCTCCCTCAACGAACTCAGAGAGACCAAGAACAATGCCAAGAAAAAGGGGGACGAGGCAAAGTCTGGGACGCCCACCCATGACGAGAAAGCGGAAAAGGGAAAGGACGATAAGAAAGACAACCAAGCAGGGTCACCGTCTATCCGTAGGAAATTTTTTGATGGATTGTTTCATTCATTTCGTCCAAGCAAGTCAAGGGACACAAGCCCAATGGGAAGCAAGGAGAGTTTGCAGAAGGGCAAAGAGCACAAAGAGTTACCTAACACTTCTAAAGAGACTGTGGAGAAAGGGAACAAGCCAGTACCAGTGTCGAGTCATTTAGATTTAGTGACCACTAACAATGCGACGACAGAGAACGCTTCAACAGAAAGTCCGAAGACTAACGCAGCTAATAAGAGTCCGCTAATGCGGACGCAAAGTGCAAATATTGGAACTGCTGTGATCAGCAATGAGAAGATGTCACCAGGGTCGGTGTCAACCGGCAACGGTAGTGGGGTCACAATCGATAGCAAAGCCAAAGGGAGCCCTCTACATGTGATTAGCTCCTCCAGCCCGTCAAAAGACAGTGGCGTTTCAGTACGCTCTAAGCGTGCATCCACAGGTTCGCTACAGAAAGATAGCGAAGTGAATGGAAAGGACAGTACAGAATCACCGTCCAGTCAGAAGAAAGGGGGCCAAACCTCGTCCCCTGCACGTTCTCAAATTCCTCATGGTGTCACAAATCGAGATCAAGCAGGATCACCCTTCAATCGATCGAGCTATACTTCAGTTTCCAGTTCCGAACCTGATGACGGAACATTTGTGAGTTATTTACCTAACTTGTAATCTCTTTTTATATTAATGTATTTTTATACATTCGTTGTCAGGTTTCCATGGAAATCTTTTCTGAATTCTATTTGATTCTATTAGGTGGCAATGTCTTGAAATATTGTTCATGAAGATGAAACGAAATACAATTTACTATGTAGGAGCCTTTCATATATAAACCTTTCATTGATATGGACCTATTCTTACTCCTAGAAACTGGTTTAAATAATTACATAAATTCTCATTATCTTTTTCCTGAATTTCTTGATTGACATGAAACACATCCATATTTATCAATACGGATATGACATTCAAGGTACTTACATGTATGATTTAACTTCTTCATCCTGTCTCTTATTCCCATTGATTTATGTATGAACAGACTGATCACTGCATGGCTCCCATTGTAGAGGACTATACTGCAGAGAAGGAGGATGAGATCTGTGTTTCCAAGGGGGAGGTGGTTCAGATCCTGGCAGCCAACCAGCACAATATGTTCCTGGTGTATCGAGCAGCAGACAAGCAATCACCGGCCATGGAGGGGTGGATACCTGGAGAGGTACTCAACTTTACCGGCCCCACCCAACACCAGAGCAGAAGTGGGGATTCCCCTGCTCCAGGAGCTGTGGCTGCCACGGTGTCCAAGGATAGCCCCAGCAAGTAAGACCCCACAAACTACTACTATAACCACACTATCACTGCTACTTCAACTACTGCTGCTACTACAATTACTACCATAACTACTTATACTACTTACATGCATTGACATCTGTATTATCCACATTATTCTTTCATTTTTTTTTTCTTTGTAATCACCCATTGGTTTGAGATGGAGATGGGTCACTCATCCTAAGTCCTTTTGGAACTAACATCATGATATCACTACCACACCCATTACTCAGGATGCATTTGAGCAGTGCGTTTTATCCACAGGAGTTTTGAGCTATATTCTGATTCCTCAGATAAACTACTGGATAGGAGTCATCATGCAGGAACATTGAGAGATGATGAGATGGTCTTGATGCAGTCATACATGGTGTGAAAACTAAACAATGAAATTTTTCACAGGATTGTTTCATTTTTTGTTTCTTGTTGCATCTTTACCGTGGTTTGCCGTACAATGAACCACCTCCAAGTAATTGGACACCTCACTTTAACTTCATACTTTGCTGACCTTGACGATTTATGTAGAGGTAGATCATTGGAATTCTTTCATCATGGTATATATTTTGGACCAAATGTAAGACACCCATGCATTTAAATCCCTATGAACTAAGGATGGGAGAGGTTTATTTGTTGTTAAAGTAAGCTGTAAATGAACCAGAATTCTTGACAATGGAGTGTTTTTTCCCTCTTCACTCTGTTCCATTTTGTACTATCTTATAACCATACCAACAGCATTACACTCTGAACGATGAGGTCTTTCTGTTGGGGGGGGGGGGGTTAATTATTATTTATCATGTGCTGTGATTAATTCTATTTGAGGTTTCCATTGGACAGCCACTTTCAGTTTGGTTCCTTTATGAATATTGTTCATGTATTCATTAACAAATGATCAAAATCCATCGAATTTCCTTTGCATTTCACTCACCAGGCGGTATACAGGTCTTAAGTATTACATTGGAACTTGCAGTGATGTGTATAACATTTTTAAAATGTTCATATATAATTTTATTTTTCAAACCGGAAAGAAAATCTTGTTGTCACCAAATGTTTGTGGATGTGTTGATAGCGATAATGCTAACATGTCAGGTTATGTTGTATTATGGAGGTGAGTGAGGTCATTGTTAAGAAGCATTCATTGTTGACTTTGAGACTTGCAATCACATACTTTGTGGAAGGAGACAGTAGACTCCCTTTTGCCGGGCAAGTAAATGTTGGTTGGCGATAGTGCTACAGAAACCGGAAATCTAACCAGACATTGCGACAACAATATAAAGAATGAATGTGCCTAGGACCTCCTGTAGCTCAGATCACGACACTCCTACTGTACTAACGACCATCTGCCAGGTACTGCTACATGTACAACAAATTACTACTCTCAAGCATTGGACTGCAAAACATGTCCTACTGTACCTTAGACCTTTCTGCCAGACAGAATCGTGCTTCATGAACAGAACTTCTGACTTTCTGCAAGGCAATAATATTCCAAACCAAGACTCATTGGTTATGCATCATTTTGAAGGAAAGGAAAAGGCCATGAAATCCTCATGATGTTCTCCAAAGAGGGAACATGTCTAAGCATCAGTCATTATGTTTATTTCTTACTATTTCTTCTTCTTTTTCTGCAGGACACTTGTATTGTTTTACTTGTAGGTACAGAATCAGAGCAGACAAAACAGTATTTTGCCATAGCCTCAAAATCTCCCAATTATGAATGATTGCAAAATATCTGAATATGATTATTGATAATTTGAGGAATATAGACTGTGGGTAAAACTGAATCATCTCTGAAATTTAAAAGACACAAACCGAAATCATTAGAGATTTAGTGGGGTGGGGGTAGAAGATACATGGAAAATTGTATTGTGTTGTTGAAATGCTCTTTCGCTACCTTTACTTTATTAAAAATGAGATTACTTTTGTACAATGTATGAAACTTACTTTTTTATGTCATTTTCCTTCCCTGTGTTTCTCTACCTTTTGCATACTTGGAATGTCATGGTATTGTAGTTTGGGTTTAGAATCTAGTTCTTGTGATGAGACTGAGTCGCTGAGTTCTTGTTCAAATCCCAGAGAAATAAGAGACCTATTGAATCAATTGATAGCAGAGGAAATGGTATCAAAGCCACCAAGGTCATCTGTTCATCTTAGTAGAGCTAAGAGATCTTCTCTTTCAGGTTTCTCGGAGACTACATTACTAGATCTTGACAACACCTTGAATGATACTTATGCCCCATTATCACCCTATACTTATAGTATCAATTTTGAAGCTTTGATGAGCCCGAATTTCCATCAAAAATGGAATTCTCTTGTTCTGGGGCTGCCTGAATTTGACTTTCCTGGTGCAAAAGCTCAAGTTCTTTGTGACTCAAAAGAAGATGAAAATGCAAAAGAAGTGATCTCGGGTGAATTTGAGAGAGGTATACATGAAAACGTTCTGAACAAATGTGAGATCCAAAGAAAAAGTACCATGAAGACAGAAAATGATCATGTTAATAGGCATCCTAGCGAAAACTTGTATCAGCATTACTTGAAAAGTTATCTGTATTCATCATTTGAAAAAGTAAAAACTTCCTGTAAAATCAGTGGAAGTTGCATTAAGGAGACAGTAGAGGACAGTTCCTTTCAGCTTCCTCAAACTAGACCAGACCAGAGTGAACCAGTTTTGCATGTAGAAGAACCGATTCAAGTCAGTTTTGAGCAAGAACCAGTGGACTCTGTATACAAGAACAAAGACTCCAAAAAGAGTAATTGTTTAATCCAGTAGAGAATCAGAATTATTTCTTTCAGCCCTAGCATGTAAGGTGGTAGATTTTTTTTTATGATAAAAGACATTCCAAAGTGTACTCACAAAATATTATTTAAAAGACCTGTTTTTACTACAATTTATTTTCTTTTTGGGTTAACGATTTTATGTTAATTTCCCTGAAGGTGAACATTCATACATACATATTATATATTTAAAATTCTTAAAAAGTGAGGCAAAAGCGAAAAGTTGTGCTTGCAGAAGATTCTGGGAGTTTGAAATGTTCTCCTATATTTGCATTTTACAGCTCAGTAAACATCATGGCATTTGGTTCTCCAAATTTGTATTTATCATGGTTTGTTAAACTCTATCCAAACTGTTGGACATCTTTTTTTCACTTATAACAAAATAATATTTCATAATGGGGCAGATGGATGTTTATTGTTTTATTTTGTTTTGCTATGTCTTGTCATTTTTGGATTAATCATCATTTTTCACTCATTGTATGTACATGAATGTATACAGATACGTAAAAAATGGGTCTACATCTACTCATAATCTTATGTACTGGTGATGGTATGCCTATGATTTTACCAAATTTATCATGGGAAATACCTTTATTTGGGGCCAACACAGATTACATCAGGGTTCATGTTTTTAAATCAGATATTGGTCACAATTTTATTTTAGCGAATCATTTATATCTCTGCTCTTTCTTATTCAAATAGGGTTGAGAGGATATACATATGATATATAAGGTGTATCTTGATTTAACTAAAAGGGAAAACTTCCCCAAGTTTTTCATTAAAATTTAGAATTAGAATTGTGAATCCCACTCAAAAAGAGAGCCCCTCCCCCTCCCACCAATCATTCTTGCACCTGACTTGAAATATTATAGGTGTAAGTAAAGCCTCATGGTGAATATTACACATCTCTCTTGGTTACTGTATTATTGGGTGTTAATTTTGAAAGAATAAACCATTAAATGCAGACAAGGTCCATTTGTACCAAGCTCTAAGAATGGAAATTAGGGTCAATATGATGCTACCAACTACAAAATATGTTTATTGATATCTTGTTTTTGTTATCTCAAAACAAGTGAAACCATAACTTCAATTATTTGGTGAAATATCTTGTGTTTTGCGTTTCAATGAATCTGTTGAAATTTACACTTCATGATGACACAGGACAACAGTGGTTTTCTGTTCAAAGCGTATGTTATCTTAATACAAATGAAATTATCAACTGCTTGTTGTATTGCTCTGTAAAACACCATTCTTATAAAAACAACCTCCTATGAATAACAGCTAGGAAAACAAAGCACATTACCAAATTTAGAGAAATTCATAAAATACATCACTTTTTTCATTCTATTTCTGTTGGAAAGGGTTAAGGTGAGACTGTTTTGTTTTCTTTCATTTATTTTTTTGATATCTCACAATAAATCAAACAAGAAAACAACAACAAAATTCTTTTTACCGGTATGCTTCACATGCAGCACTCATTACCTTACTAACAAAGTGAACCCTGCACAGCTAATTTACATGCCACTGCTGAAGCATATTCAGAAATGGTGTTTAGACTACAACCGTAATTTGGGCTTAAAAATCTACGCATATTTTTAATGCTTGGTTTTGTTATTCCGATATCAGTCCAGTGTTTGTTATCATTCTTGGCAGAGGAGTGGGAGAATACACATTTGAAACAAATATTTGCACATTTACATGGATTGATATTCACTTGGTATGCAGTTTACAACATGCACCTTAATATGAGGCAAAAATTTCTGTTTTTATTGTAGATTTCAGGACAAAGGGATATTTAAGATTTTAGTTATCCACCCTACATGTATAATGCATGTTATTGAGATTATGTCAATCCACTGGGTAAATAGTAGTAGTAGATTTTCTATTTCACATGAGGAATAGCTTGTGTTTGTGTGATTTTTCATGATGAAAGTTATGATTCCAGTCTAATATGCTAGCAGTCTTGATTACTTGCCCCTTGCAGTAATCAGGTTCGCTATACCTCTTTGTAATAACACAAATGTTGATGCTTGGAAAATGGTGTACAAGGGCAACTAGTCCTTCAAAATATAAGCTCAATGAAGATTACTTTCCACAGAGGATTCGTGAGAGATTTCTGTCCATAAAGTGTGTAGCAGTTGAATTGTTGTATTTTTCATCCAACCCTCAAATTTCATTCAAAAGAATGTCATCTATAAAATCATGAAGTTGATGAATATTGTTCTTGCTCAAAAACAGTAAAGCAAACTTTTTACAATTATTTCCACTCATTGTATGTTGATTGAAATGTTACTGTACACTTTTCTGTTGTTGAATGATCTCACCAAAATGCCGAAAAGGGGTACATGTTTTAAGATGGCAAAAACGTAAACAAATGATGTATGTTGCACTCAAAAGGTAAGAACAAGTTTTTGTGTGATGAATCAACGTAAATATAATGGCACTGTAGATTATCTGATTGTACATACTTTGATGTATTGAATTAGTCTAGATATAAAATATGTATTATAGAATGTACAGACCCACTTAATTTGATTGAAACATTCTGTCCCCCTAGTTGGGGCTTCTTGAATTCTATCATAGCTGTTTGTCAGGTGTTTTTTGAAGTTTAGAGAAATTTGGTAAGCCAGCATTGATTTGTTTCTTTCACTGGGCCATATTTCAGACATGTTTTAATCTGTACAGATTTGGAAGAGCACTGTAACGTTGTTTAGTTGCTACACATAAATGACGGTGACAAACTATTCAGTAGATGTTGACGAATGAGTCGCTATTCTCATTCTTTAGTTGGATTTTCCCCTTCTCTTTTCGTTCAAACTCATTTTTATACCAGGGCGACTTTGTAGTTGTACCTTAAGATCAGAGTTATTATTGTACCTCCTTTCTTATATTTGGAGTAACATTTGTCTCCCCTGCACCAAAATGTACTAGCCCTAGTTAGTGTGCTTGAACAAGGGTAATGCTATGCAGAAACACAATTCGTAGGTTTCTTGGATACTTCACCTGTTATTTTCAGTACTCAGTATAGAAGTCTGAATGGACTTGTAGCAAAGTTTCTTTGCTACATTTACCATGTAGTTACTGAGGATGCATTGAAAATGCTCCAAAGTCTGATGTTGTTGCAAGGAAAAATTAAGACATTTAGCATGGACCAGAACAAATAGAATCTGTTTAATATATTCTCTCACTTTTGTATATTTCATCTATTACAAAGGTGATGAATATGAAATATAGACTGAAAATATTATCATTATTATACTTTAGAATAGAATTCTTGCGCCATACTTTTGTTTCTTGGTATTTGTAAAAAGTATAAATTTGCCCAGCTGTAGCATGACTGATCTTGATTATGATATATTATATTGTAGTACAAGAATGAGGATACTGAAAGACTGCATTTATTTTTACACTTTATTTATATCTAGCATATACATATGATCATACTATTAGCTAAATATTTGTAAGCATGTTACAGAGTGTGTGGCCATTGCTAATATCTCAATCCCTTTTATGCTAGTACTACATATCAAGAGCTAGATAATCGAACTTTCATTGCAAACAGAAATCAAAATCTTCTTGAAAGGTTGCAGAGTTTGTTAATCAAATTTGAAGTAATGTCATTTTTATTTTTCCTCTCTATCACTCTATATACATATCTTTCTCTTGTTGACTTTCTTGTACAAAATGTTAATAAGGTACAAAGCTAGATTAAAAAGATACTGTGATAAAGTGTGTACAATAATGAAAAATACTATGTAAAAGAACATAAGTACAAAAAAATCAATGTGAATTTTAATTGATACTTCTATGGCTATCTCTCTTGTTATATTCAACCGATTGTAACTTTTTTTCTTGTGTGTTCAAGATTGATTAATTATTCTGTGAGATAACAGAACTTGTTTTTTTTTTCTTCTTCTTATGATGACACGAAGATGGTGGAGATGTGCAAAGTTGTAGAAGAATTTGAACTAGAGATGATGGTGACGAAGAGAAGAATGGAGACTTATTATGATGATTATTGTTATTATTATTAGTTTGACATCAATCGTAAGATTGTGTATTCAATGTCTGGATGCAAAAAAATATAATATTATTGGAAAAATAAAGATGGAAAAAAAAATGATGCACTTGGTATGAATGATTATTATAAAATATGTTGTGCTTTTGATTGGTATTGCGTTAAACTCTGTCATTGAAAGAAATCGCTGTTTTAATCTCTTAAATTTATTACATGTATAAAGATATGATGATAAGGTGATACCTTTATTCAATTTGTAGGCCCAATTAGTAAACTAATTATTTCTTTACTTAAGAGAAATCAATTTTCTCATTAAACTTAATTGAATTAACTTAGCCATGTGAGACTGTGGACATTAATTTACCATAAGGTTAAATGAGATCATAACTTGACATGCTCTGTTTACAATTTTAAAATATAAAGTTAAAATAGAACAGAATTTTGCAAAAGATCTTATAAGGGCATAAGCTCCTCTAGTATACCTGGGGAGCGTTTCATCAAGCATTTTGTCAGTGATTTTTACCGACAAATTTGCTCTCAGCCAATCAGATGCGAGGATTTCAATAGCTTATAACAGTTGTCGGTTAAAATCACTGACAAAATGCTTGATGAAATGCTCCCCTGATAAGTACTTTGGAATATTGCCTAGCCATAATTATCTTTTAGAAGAACATTTTATCAAACAAATTTCGGGAGAAAGCCTTCCTTAGTAACCCAGAAAAACAAACATGAAGGTCTGTTCGATTGTGTTGTAGTATGCTTATTGAACAAGTAATTGAGGAGCCTTCCTTTCAGGTGAAATCATTAAATATAATAAAGAACAGATATGAGAGTCATTGATTAAGATTGAGATGAAAAATCTCATTTTACTATAAAATTGTGCACTTAATTACGAAACATATGCAAGTGCATGTATACCAAATAATGATTTTTCCCAAGAGGGAGGCTAGATGTAAGCGGGTTTGTTTGTTGATGTGTGTGGTGGTTCAGTTGTATTCAACATCATGTCGTACTGCAGCAGCATGTGGTAGATCATGACTGCCTGAGAAGATGCCATAACACATCCTCCTATCATCATAGCAAGCCAGCAACACAAGAGAACTTCATACCATTGGACCGACTTATCAACAAATAGAATGGAACTTGCCCTGGATGCAACATTGCATGCAACACAGCTTTATTCAAACAAGTTCTGCAATCTTGATGTTTGGTGAGTTGCATGCACAGCAACTTGATGTGATGTCTGCGAAAGCTGGTCACCAAAGATCACTTGATGTTGCATCCATTTCTGTAGAGTTGTAGATGTGTAAAAATGTTTATCTGTGTAGACTATCCTGGTATTGTTGTTTATTTATTTTTTTCAAATCAGATTTATTGTTCATGGAGTAATCTAAGCACAAAGGGTAGTATACACAATTTTTGTCGTATCTTTCTCTATGTATTTCTTTGTACGTTTGTAGTGTCTTCCTTTCTGCAAGTTTTTTTTTAATGCTATCTTTTGTCCTCATTCTTTACTTATTTTATTTCCTTTTCTTCAATTTTCCACTATGTTATGATTCCTTGACCCTCTTGCATAAAAAAAATGTGTTTAATCGCAACTCAAAAAATTAAACACAAGTTGATTTTCAGCCAATCAGGATCGCTTATTTGGGACTTGCGTTTATTTTTATAGAGTTGCCATTAATCGTAACTTTCTATGAAAGAGGGCTTATGTTTCCCTTTGTTGCTTGTACATAATGCTTGAATTTTGGTGTAAATAGTTTCTTATTCAGTCTTTCTTTGATATGTGTATGAGATATGAAATTAGGGCTTTTTCCCAAGAAAAACAATGGCAGATACACAATTTACATATACCGGTAGATGCAGCTGAACTTGTGTACAATAGAATTACACATGTGAATGGTGAGCCTGGTGTATCATTTTTGGACATGACAATAGCATAATAATTTCAAAGATTTTTAAAATAGCTACTGTATTGATAATTTGGTGCATAGAACTTTGAAAGTGATCATAATTTCCTACTTTCATCTCTACAAAATCTATACAGGTGGATATTTAGTAGTGCTTTGTAATAATTTCAAAGATTTTTAAAATAGCTACTGTATTGATAATTTGGTTGGTGCATAGAACTCTGAAAGTGATCATAGTTTCCTACTTTCATCTCTACAAAATCTATACAGGAGGATATTTAGTAGTGCCTTGTAATATTGATTAGGTCTTTCAACTAAATGTTGTTGTCTTGAAGAAATGCAATATTTTTAGAGGTGTTGTGAAAAGAAAAAAAATTCTCAGTTAAAATTGTGGTAGAATTGTGTTTTTGTGTGTTACAGTATGTGCATGAAAAGTTCCCGCTTATCAATTTAGTTCACATTTAGATGGGCATATAGGAAATTTCTTGAAGTTAAGTGTATATATATTTTAATCTTATTTTTTTTATATTAAAAAAGGCCTGTCTGTATCTTTGAACAGCATGAAAATATGTTGTGGGTTGCATGACAAGGTATTTGTACTGTGTTACATGTATACTAAAGTGTATATTTGCTGCAAGTACTAAGAATACAACTGTCTGTGTCTGTTGGTATCATCTTTACTTCTTTCTTTTTTTTTGAATTTTCTTTGTAAATAGTCTGGTGATCTTAGAGTCTGTGTTGCAAAGCAATTGCTTAATATTTTTTGCTTCAGTTGTGATATTTTGTGGAATAATGAGGTTTATGCAATGATATTAATCTTCTTACTTTTTCTGTTAATGTATCTCTCAGTCTAGGGGTAGATCTATGCATCTATCTTTATCTTCTGCAGGTTAATCTATTGTTATCTCTTGGTGCTGACTTTGTTGCATGTAAATTATAAGTTCATTTTTTCACTTCCTCTTTTCTCTCTATGCAATTAAAACATTGATGGGGAAAATACAATTTGTTTTTAGTTCAACATGTACATTTGGCACAATACCATGTTGAAGTAGGCAGTACATGTATGTCTCAGATGTCAGAGACAATTGTGGCCATTTATATTCTACTGTTTGTAATCCTTTCAAATTGGTTTTATCCCTCCCCTCCCCCTTTTCTCATTCCTCTGTCACTCTCCTCTTCCTCTCCTCTCTCTCTCTCTCTCTCTCTCTCTACCCTCCATCTCTCCTCTCCCCCTCCCCTCTCTCTCTCTCTCTCTCTCTCTCTCTCTCTCTCTCTTCTCTCTCTCTCTCTCTCTCTCTTTCATTCTTCTCTCAGACCATCTTAATCTGTATATCCAGTGTAATCAATTTTTCATGTGTCTCAGTCAGTGTATAGCCATCTCTCCTGTGGTCATGACTCATGGTTTTTCCCATTTGTCTAGATGAGTTTCTGTTTCTACATATTGCAATGTGCTACTTCCTTATTGTCCTTTGTTCCTTCTCTATGTTTGTATGCCTGGTGATTGGTGTGTTCTTTCATGTTACAGTTGCAAAGATAGAGAGGCAGTTAGTTCTCTTTGACAAGCAGTCTGTAATTCCTTGCATGGTGCTCAGTTTGTTTGTCTTTGTCTGTGGTGTCAAATCAATTTATGTGTCTCAGTTCCGCATGATCCATGAAACTATCTTTTTTCATTGTACTTATCTCTCTCCCAATATATAAATGTAAGATTTTACTTCCTGATTTCTGACTGAAATCTGTTATTCTATTGGGAGAGGAATAATTGTAGCAATCCTGGCAACAATTTGTGGCTTGGAATATAAAACTAATGTTACTAGAAAGTGGTAACTTAATGTTTCTTGAAAATAGCAGTGTATATTTGTTTGTATTTTTAAGCTTATCATTGCTTTATGGTTTAAATACCATGCATGTGTAATTGTAAAATTTCCTTCTAAATTAATCATGACAAACATGGATGAAAGGAAGGTACAGTAAATATTGTTTTTTAATCTGCTGATCAGACTATTTTTTTTTCACAAGTCACAACTACCATTCATGTATAAGATATCATCATTCACACATTAATATGGTCTATACTGTATAAGGGGAGTAATGATAATATCCTACATATATGGACAATTGCAAGGAAAATATGCACTTGCCAAAAAACATAAAATTGGCAAACTGCAGAAATATTTTTTCTATCAAGATGCATTTAATATCAAATGAAAAAGCTCAACAAGTTCCTTAATTTGAGTGGTAAAATAATAAGAGTGAAGTATATTTTGGCTTGATTTTTTTTGAAAACTCACTTTTTGGTCAAAATGTGGCAACAGTTTTTACTTATAGTCAAAACATCCTATCTTTGGGTCTCATTATTTGACACCACAAAGCACTTCAGATTTGTTTTTTGGGTAGTAAACTGTCATGAATGGAATGAAGATTACCAATAAAAGGTTTGCATGACTCAATGAACATTTTTAAGCAACGCTATAGGGGTATATAAAAAGGGAACAAAAATGTAATATCCGTTACGCACAAGCTGTCAAGTCCGTTACACTCCTTTTTAGCTCTGATAAGAAAATATGTGATCTTACTGTTATACAGCATGTATTTATGTTAAGAGTATATTTATAAGCTTCTGTTAAAAAGCATTGAACCTTAAAACTCAAGGACTTATCAAACAGGAGTTTAAAAAAATGCTTGTCCATTTTGTGTCATGTCCGTTACGGTTACAAAGAGTCCATTTTCTCTTCAACTATTCAGTGATATACTGTGAAATTTACTGCATAAGTCCCTTATAGTCAATTGTGTCTCATTCAGTTACTAAAATATGTTAAAGGACTATTAGTTTTGCTTAAAATTGTGTTAAACAACAAAAAAGTGGTTTGAATATCATGCCCATTACACTGAGAACAAGAAAGAAGAGGTGGCAATAATCTACAAATGCTATTACTTTGTTGTGCTCATATTACTAGTATCATGCTATCCTTGTCTATTTAATCCTTAGTGCTCTTATGTTTGTTTAATAACTTTGAAATCTGAAAATGCTTTCCAAGCCTGTGAAGTGGGAATTAACTCTTAACTCACTAAAACTTTTAATCTGTGATCATTTTTTGCATACTGTGTATGTTCCCACAAATGTTACTGTATATGCTTAATCACGTTCTGAGCCTACTTAGTAACTTTATAAACTTTGTTTCGTCTTCAGGAAATCATGGCAGGGATCGTTGAGACTGAAGGGCAAGTTGGGCAAGTCACCGAGCAAAAAGGAGAGTAAGATACCTCGTCCTAGACGGAGACCATCTGGCAAGGGATCAGAGGATGGAGAAATGAAGAAACCTGGCGCTAAAGGCCATGGCAAGGTAATATATTTATGTCTACGTTTATGATGTAGGAAATAAATAACTACACCTTTCAAATGTACTCGTAATTGTGTTCTAACTTGCATGAAAATGCAAATTAAGGACATTATACAGCTTGAAAGTTCTCCTAATTTCATTTTTAATAGTTGTAAACTGAAAGACATCGACAGTGACATGATGGACCATAAGTTACTTCACAGTTTTGCTGTATGGATGCATGTTTGTATGCTTTAAATTTATTTTTGTGAAATTGATAAACTAATGAATGAATGAATAAATAAACAGAGTTCCCATCCACTCCATGTACACTGACATATTTTACTTTCATTTATGTATTTTGTACATTATACACTAAGAATGGCATGGCAATTAAATTCTAACGTGAATTTTTCATTTCTTTCTCGTTTTCTTAGCCTGTGAATGCTTCGCTATATCATCCTGGTAAGTTAGCATTATGTACATGTATAGGCTTCAATATTTGAACCAGCCCTACATTGTACAGGGATTCAGAGTAGTTTACCATAATACCATGGTTATTGCAGTTCTATCTTGTTAAGTGAATGAACATGTTTAAGACATACATGTATGCATTTAAATTTTCATTGTGTGTCATTTTTATTCCAAGAATAAAATATCTTCCTCAGGGTTATATATTACAATTCAAATATATGCTTCCCTAGTGGATTCCAGGAGAAAAATATGTTTTTTTTACTCAATACTAGATCTTTAATGGAATATGACCATAAAGATAAGTAATACATACAGGTATAAATCTTACTGTTCCTTCTTTTTTTTTTTTCATGATCACTGTCCAAGCAAATTAGAATAAGAACTCTTTTCATATTACTTTGGCATATTATAATAACGTGACCAGCATATAAGTACAAAAATCATCTTGTGTACTTCCATTAATATTAACTCCTCCCTCCTCCCTCTACAATAGCTGCTCCTGCCTTCACCCTGCCGCTAATGAACCAGTCCTGTCATCTGGGCACCACTGCTACCCTCTCCTGTCAGGTGTGTGGACGACCACGCCCTATCATCACCTGGAGGGACCCACAAGGGGACATAATTACCCCTTCTACCAAGACCAATGTATGGGAGAGGGACGATGGGATGGTATTCTTAGAGATCAGGGGTAGCAGTAAGCTGGATAATGGCATCTATACATGTACAGCTAGTAATGATGCTGGATCCACTGAATGCAAGGCTCTCCTCCGGATTATCTGTGAGTTCCAATCACATATGGATATTAAGACTATATGTGCCTACATCCTTGGGTTATTTGTATTTGGTTTAGCTCTTTTGCCAAATTGATACAGAATGAACCATGACATGTTTTTTAGAAAAAGACTTGTATTTAGGTGAAAGAAAGTTAATCAGCAAAACTGTAGTGATGCAAGGATGCAAGCTACATGTCACATAACATCCAGAAGAATATGAATGCCAAATGCATTTCACAAAATCTTTGTCTTTAAGACAGCTGTAAGATACAAATTTCACAAATTTATTAACATAATGTATTCATTTTTGTCCTCTTTTACTCATAAACACACAAGTGAGGAACAGTACAAATTAATAATATGATACTTGCCATTAGCTTGATTAAATTGTATTAGGATAACTTCATTTGTTTGTACTGTAACAAGTCCAATACAATGAGTACTGGTAATCATGTGGTATCTATAGTTATATTTCTCATAATTATCTGTTTTTCCCTGGACTTCAAATGACCGGTTTGTTTGTGATGTTTTTACTCTACTATGCAGATCGTCCAGGTCCTCCTAGTATACCCATACTGTGTGAAAGAAGACCCCACTCAGTGACATTACAATGGGAACCCTCACTCAACACAGGCAATGCAGAGAATGTCACATATAATGTAGAATATGCACAAATCAGTAAGTTACTTCTTTCAAAGAAAGTGTATCCCATAGATGAAATTGTTTCCAATCTTTCAATTTACAGAACTGCTTATAACATCAAAATACCATTACCTATACCTAAAGGAGAAAACAGAAACAGATACAGTGTCCTCTTGTAACTGTCAAGGCTTATTGGGGGGGGGGGGAATTATTTAATGATTTTGACTATAAAGACCATCTAGATGCCCCAAGAAAAACTCATTTTTGCCAAATCATTGAGCATGACCAAGACTGTATACTAACAGTAGAATTTCTTCTCTTTCTCAGCACACAATACCCTGCACTGGCAGACATCTTGTGCTAACATAGCCCACACCACTCATAAAGTAGATGGTCTGACTGCAGGAGCATCCTATAAGTTTCGAATCACGGCTCAGAATGATGTTGGATGCAGTGATAGAGGCGAGACTACACCAGCTATCACTCTACCTGATGACACAGGTATGGTTCTACACTACACACATTACACACCTGGCATGAAGAATGAATGAACAAATGAACAATGAACAAACTAGGTTATTACTGTTTCTTGAAACAGAAATAAAACATACTTAATACAAGGTGCAAACAAATGTAAGTGGTAATGGGAAAAATTTCTTGTGAAAATGTGGTTCTCTGAAACAACCTGTGTACATTAAAGGATAAAAAGATGAGACAGAATGCGCTTACACGTTGGAGCCCCAGGTGCATCATGGCCTAACGAACAAGAGAGCTATACAAGAAGCCACCATTATTCTTATCATTATTACATACTAGTATAACCTAACTAAGTTTTGCTTATACTAGTAAATCAGTCTTCTACTAATCCAATAACTCATTATTGAATGTCTTTGTTTTTCTTGAAGCTCTGGCACGGAGGGAAAGCAATCTGTATTGGCAGCATACATGGAGCACTGATTTCAACATCACAAGAGAGCTGGGAAGGTGAGAGGATTTTAGCATGTGCTTACTTACCATTTTCGCACATAAAATTGAAATTAAGTGTCTATTCTCATGCTAAAAATTGCTATTGTTTTAATAATTTACTACAATAAATCAATGTATCTACCTATTATGCTAGTCTCCGACTACGCAAGCCATTCGAGTACAAAAAGTCACAAATTGTGCATATCCCCCCACCCAGGACATCGCCTTCCTCCGTGCACTTTGCAAGACGCGCGCGCACACTCGTCCTCTTTCTTACTCGCAGCCTTCGAGTCTGCAGCTAAGTCTTTTGCGCTTAAAAATTATCAGAGTTTTTACTCTTTTTTGGCGCGTTTGGATCGCTTTGTGTTCCTATTCCCGTTCCTTTTGTTTTTAAGTAACATTAGGACGGCTCCTTTAGTCACGTTTTATTTCGTTTTGAGGAAATTTTAGATTAATTTCTTCGAGCATTTTTCCTCTTTACGGAGCTTTGCCCCACATACTCACTTCGGTGTTTTGTTTGGGCGGCTTCGCCCGCGCCTTTTGGCATTTTGGGTGTATTGTTTGTTTAGTGCATATCCCTTTGTTGAGTTTGACTGCGGTTTGGAGTTCTCAGTATTGTGTTTTGTTTTCCTTACAGTTTATTATGTCTTCCGAGGATGAGTTGTCAAGGCCCTGGCGGCCCGTGGGCTCCTCTCCTCTCCTTTCTTCCGATTCAACAGCGGTTGTTTCGGCGGACTTCCCTGGTTCGTCCATCCCTTCGGGGGGGTCGTTTTGTCAGTTTCCGATAAGAAAGGTTCCCCGAGCGCCCGTTCGGGTAAGTTGTCTGCCCTGCCTGGTACGTTTGTGCCGGGCAGATCAGCGCGGACAGCTACAGGTAAGGATAGCGCCCTTCTCAATTCCACTTCTCCTACTGGTTTAGGGATTGCGAGTTGGGCGCTTGCTGGTACGGTCACTCGACCTCCCGTCTGTGCTGCCTCCTCTATGTCTACTGCCATAGGGAGCTCCACTCAGGCGTGTACCGGCACTGTCTGCGGACAGTCTTCTGCTCTCACGACCTCTATGTCTACTGCCATAGCGACGGTGAAGCGGAAACCCGCTGGGTCTGCCCAGCTGACTCTTCCCGTTTCGGCGGGGGGACAGCTGCGCGGTCACACCTCAACGGGGCTGCCTAGCAGCATACCGCCCCAGTCTTCCTCCTCTTGTAGGGCACGGCTGGCGGGGCGGGTGGTCCCAAGTGCTGTCTCCCGACAGCCGCCGGGCCTCGGTCATAACCTGACCTCTTCTGCCTCACCACTCCCTAAGTCCTCTCGGCCACCTGGTGTGACCGGGTCCGGGGCTTGCGGGCATATGGGCGCTGCCGCCCTACGTTTGCCCGCTCCCGTTGGTGATCCGTCTATCTCACCCACCACTCTTGTGCATGGTGTGAGTGTGACCGAGGCAGCACACCCTTCATGCGGTGTGTCTGCTTCTGTTCAGCCGGGAGGCTCTGATGTTTCGCATCAGCCTGTTTCCTCCCGTGCTAGGAAGCGAGGCTCGACTGCTGGCGATGTTATTCCCAGCAAGAAGCCTAAGGCCAAAAAGAAGAAGTCTAAGAAGGAAAAATCTTCGACGGACTCGTCTTCTCAGGCAGAGCTTTTGAGCCTGATGAGGGCTTTTGCTGAGCAGCAGGGCTGGAGTCTCACTCCCACACCTAGCTTGGCGTCTGAGTCTGGCCCTCTGTCGGTGGATGGTTCGGTTTCCGTTCCTAACCCCGACCCTGGTCACATCATACCGGCTTCGGTTTCTGTTGTGGCTCCTCCTTCCCCTCCGCCGGCGGCACTTGGTGCCCCGCCTGGGGAGGAGTCTCTGTTGGACCCGTGGGCATACCAGTCTTCCTTTCAGACTGAGCCCGATAGTGACTCTGTGTCGCAAGCTTCGGCTGCGACTTCGTCTACTTCCCAGGCCGCGGTGGAGCCGCAGGCCTTGCAGGTGTTAGCCTGTGATGCTAAAGCCCTGCTGGAAAAGTATTTGCCGGAGTCTTTTTGTCAGGCTCCGCCTGACCGAAATCCGGCCTCGTTGCTGTTCAGACAGCAGGGTCCTCCCCCTGGCATCCCCCTTACGGAGGACTTCAAAGGGGAGTTTGATAGAGTTGCATCCCGGGATGTGTCGGCTTTGCCTAAGTTCGGAGTCGGTCAAGCCTTCTCTTTCAAGCCTGAAGATGCCCAGGGCTTCTTCTCGGCTAAGTCCTTTTCCCCGGAGTTTCGTGGTGTGGCCCAGCGTCTTAATGTATCGCTGAAGGCCAAGCCCTACCAGTCTCAGGACAAGCCTTTAGCCTCCCTTTCTAATAAGATTAGGGCTGGCATGCGGCTTTCGGCCTACTTAGGCTCGTTGATTAATCTTCGAGCCAGGTCGGGGGAACTCGGTGTCTCGGAGGGTGATTCTGCAGTCTTAGATGATTTGCTTCTCACCCTAGCGGGCCTTCAGTGGTCTCAGTTATCGGCGGCGGCCGTTGCTGTTACAGACCAGCGCCGTAAGCTGGCGCTCTCGGCCCTAGGCGTTCTTGATCGGGACATTCCGTCTCTCTTGCAAGACGTGCCTTCTACTGGCCCCTTCTTGTTTGGAGGGCATTTTGCCCAAGTCTTCCAAAGGGAAATAGACGGTCGTAAACAGGCTGAAGATATGGCCAAGCATTTTCGGAAGCCTGTCTCTAAGTCCAAGGTCTCGACCCAGATTGGCAAGCCCAATCAGCGTCGTGTGACTGTTACTATTCCCGCCCCTGCTCCCTCCGCCAGGGTTACCTCTAGGGGCAGCCAACGCGGTCGGGGTTCTTTCAGAGGCAGGGGTGTACGCAAGATTGTCTCGGCCAAGCCTTCCTCTTCGGAGAAGGCTGGCTTTTGAGGTCTTGCCCCGAGCGCTAGGTCCTGTGGTGGAGGTCGGCGGACGGATTCAGTTCTTCCTCCCAGCTTGGGAGGCTATCACCGAAGACGCCTTCGTGCTCTCCGTAGTGCGAGACGGCTTCTTCGTAGATCTGCTAGAGCCCATTCCAAATGGCGCTATTCGTGTCCGTCCGCCGCCCATGTCCGCCCCTGCACGGCGTCACGCCGCCGCAGAAATTTCATCTCTGCTGGAGAAAGGGGCGATAGAGAGGGTAAGAGACCACCATCATCTGTGTCTCTCCTCAATTTTCGTTATCCCCAAGCGCTCGGGGAAACTTCGTATGATTCTGAATATGAAAAGAATCAACCAGTTTATTCCTGCTGTTCACTTCAGGATGGAGACACTGGCGTCTATTCTGCCTCTAATCAGGCGAGACGATCTGGCTGTCTCCCTAGATCTCAAAGACGCATACTTTCATATTCCCATTCACCTTGCGTCGAGAGACTTGCTAGGCTTCACCTTTCGGGGCGAAACCTTTCGGTTTCGCGCCCTTCCGTTCGGCTTGCGCCCAGCCCCTCGTGTATTTACACAAGTGGTGGCTGTTTTGGCCGCGTTTCTGAGAAGTCGCGGTCTCCGCCTTTTTGTCTACCTAGACGATCGGTTACTAGTTGCAAACTCGGAGGCGCTGTTAGCCGATCAGGTCCAGCTCTTGGTGCGTTTGACCCAAGATCTAGGGTTCCTGATCAATTGGGAAAAATCGGAGTTGTCTCCCTCTCGTGTCCCGGTTTTCCTGGGTGCCGAGATAGACATCCCGAATCAGTTGGCTCGTCCCAGTCGGGACAGAATCCAAACGATCATCTCGTCGGCCCGGGAGTTACGAGTAGCCCGCAGAGTCAGAGCCAGGCGCTGGCTTCAGTTTTTGGGCTATCTGGCCAGTCTGGTCGATATTCTCCCAGACTGCAGGCTTCTGATGAGACCTTTTCAGAGGCATCTCCTCAGGTATTTTCGTCCGGGCAAGGACTCTCTAGCGGCTTGGATTCCGCTTCCGAGAGACATCAAACTCCTGCTTGTCCCTTGGACGCACGGTTCCTTTCTTGCCCAAGGCAAGCCGTTCCGCACTCCGCTGCCGTCGATTTCTCTATCGACAGACGCCTCCCTGTTGGGTTGGGGCGGTCATTGTGCAGGCAGGATGGTGTCGGGGGACTGGTCTCACTTGAGCACCATCCCCCATATCAATGTCCTCGAAATGATGGCAGTTCTTCTGTCGCTTCATCATTTCAGGTGTCACCTTGTTGGGCACACAGTGCTCGTTCTTACGGACAATGTCACGGTGGCTGCCTATATCAACCGTCAGGGCGGCACCCGATCCTCCACGCTGAATGCCATGGCGGCTCATCTGTGGAGATGGTGTCATTCCATGACCATTGTTCCTGTCGCCTCGTTTATTCCTGGCCAGGACAATCTAGTCGCAGATTTCCTGTCTCGAGGCAGGTGTCTCCCCTCGGAGTGGAGTCTCCATCCGGAGATTTTCCACCTCCTTCTCAGGGTCTGGGGTCCCTTGGAGATCGACCTTTTTGCGTCGACCTTCAATCATCAGCTGCCGAGATATTGCTCTCGGGTCCAGGATCAGGAAGCGTGGGCGCTAGACGCCTTCTCCCTCAACTGGCAGGCTCTGCGGGGGTATGCCTTCCCTCCCTTTCAGCTGATTCCTCGTGTCCTCAGAAAGATCAGAGAGGATCAAGCTTGGGTCTTACTCATAGCTCCTCACTGGCCCAGGAGGTTTTGGTTCCCAGACCTTCTGAATCTCCTGGACGGCCAACCATTTCCTCTTCCGCTGAGATCGGACTTGGTAATGCAGCCCCTCTCGGGGATCCTCCACCATCATCCGGCAACTCTCCATTTGACTGCCTGGCCGTTGTCGGGGAGGATGCAAGAAACTCGGGACTCTCTGAGAGGGCAGCCGAGTTTGTTTTGCAGAGTCGTAGAGGCTCCACGAGGGATCTCTACAACTCTCGGTTAGGGGCCTTCTTTAGTTGGTGTGAAGACCATGGTGTCTCACCACGTCGAGCCCCGGTTGGCCTTATAGCGGATTTTCTGATCTCCCTCTTTGATAAGGGTAGATCGATTTCGACTATCCGTGGTTATCGTTCAGCAATTGCCGCTATTCATGTTGGCTTTGCTGATGGTTCGGGGGTTTCTAACTCCCCTCTCTTGGCTAAGTTGACGCGGTCCTTCTTCTTGAAGCGTCCCTCAACGCCCAAGTTAACTCCGTCTTGGAGTCTACCCAAGGTCTTGGATTGTTTGGCTAAGCCACCCTTCGAACCTTTGGGTAAAGCGTCGTTACATCACTTGACAGTAAAGACGCTTTTTCTGGTCGCCATAGCCTCTGGGCAAAGGAGAAGTGTTCTTCATGCCCTTTGCCTTACCCCGGGACACATCCGTTGGGAGTCTGGAGGCGTGCGACTCATTCCTAAATCCTCGTTTGTTGCGAAGAACCAGTCGGCTTCTTCGGGTCCGGTTGAGATTTTTCTTCGCCCCTTGTCACATCTTTCCTCAGTTCCCGAGGATAAGGTCTGGTGCCCTGTGAGGGCCTTGAAATGGTACGTGGATAGGACCAAGTCTTGCCGCGAGGATGATCAACTCTTCGTCATTACCCGTGAGCCCTTCTCCCCTGCCTCTCGTGAGTCCATCTCGAGATGGCTTGTTGAAGCTATTCAGGCCGCCGGCCCTGAGGCTTTAATTTCGGGAGATAAGCCCCGTGCTCATGATACTAGGGGCATTAGTACTTCCTGGGCTCTTTTTCAGGGTGTGTCACTTGTTGACATTATGAAGGCTGCCTACTGGCGTTCCCCCAATTCCTTCATCTCCTTTTATCTAAGAGATGTTTTGTCTGATGAAGGATCCTTCTCTACTGTGACGTTGAGAGCGGCAACGTCTTCTCTGGGACCTCATTAACCTTCCTCTTTGGGACATGCCACCCGTTTTTGAGTGGGTGTTGGTCTAGCATAATAGGTAGATACATTGATTTATTGTAGTAAATCATTAAAATCAGAACTGATTTTATTATTTGCTAGATAAATCTATGTATCTACCTATGCCCCTCCCTCCTCCCCTCTCCTTGCCTAGCAACATGTCCGAGGTTTGTTTTGGGGCTGCTCGTTAAGAGGACGAGTGTGCGCGCGCGTCTTGCAACGTGCACGGAGGAAGGCGATGTCCTGGGTGGGGGGATATGCACAATTTGTGACTTTTTGTACTCGAATGGCTTGCGTAGTCGGAGACTAGCATAATAGGTAGATACATAGATTTATCTAGCAAATAATAAAATCAGAACTGATTTTATTGTTTGAAAGGAGACTTGCACAGAAAGGGTATCATTGTGGAGGTAACATACCAGTTGTATAGTGATTTATTCTCTAGACTTTAAATTAAAAAGTTCAGCTTGTACTGCTTGCCTGGTTTTTGTCCTTAGCATGGCATTGTGTGTTATCTATAGTCTCTTCTGACCCAGATGTTCAAACATGCATGTGTAAGATGTGTTCACTGTAACTGTAGGAACTAGCGTAACAAGTGGATAAGAATATTATTTCATACATGTTTGAGATATTTGCTATGGAAAAACATAATTTCATTTTGAAAAATCTTGTACATCCACAGGGGAAGGTTTTCATCAACTCATGCCTGCACCAGGTCTCAGCAACAGAGGGCACTTGCAGCAAAGTTTATCAGTAAGCGTCTGATGGATCTTGAGCAGGTTCAACATGAAGCATCTATGATGCAGCCTCTTCAACACCCGTCTATCTGTTCTTTACATGCTACATATGAGACTCATGGACAATATATCTTAGTCTTAGACCTGTAAGTATGTGATCCTTTCTCTTGCTTTGTCAAAAGAAAAAAAAAAGGCATTGGGAATAGTAAGGTAATAGGTCTTTGCAACACAGAGTGCTATAATGAGAAGTTAAACATCTTAACACCGGAGACATGTATTGGGATCATAGATGTATTGACCTTCTAGCTATGGATGTCCACTGCAATGTCATTTGATTAATATGAAATGGAATTATCAACATTTCCTTCACCATGTACATGCAGTAGTATTTTTTCTGAAATTTTAGAAAGGAAGAGATCCATGAAAATGTTACATGTATAGTACAAAATATAACAACAATTTGGGGATTGGATTTTTTTTCCTTCTTCTCTAGAATTCCTGATGGAAGAGTTCTTGAGTACTTGGTGAGACTGTCACATGTCACAGAAAGACAGATCATTGGCTTCATCAGACAACTGGTACAGGCAGCCAACTATCTACACTCAAATGGAATAGTTCATTTAGACATCAAGGTAAGTTTTGCTTTCCCATTGTCTTCCTTTTTCTTTTGGTACATGTAGTTTTCTCTTTCCTCACTTTTTTTTGGTCTTTTTGGTCTTTTACCCTGTATTTTATTCACTCCCACTCTCTCTCCCCCCCCCCCCCCCTCTCTCCCTTTCTCTCTCTCTCCCTCTCTCCCTTTCTCTCTCTCTCTCTCTCCCTTTCTCTCTCTCTCTCTCCCTTTCTCTCTCTCTCCCTTTCTTTCTCTCTCTCTCTCTCTTTGTTTTCCTGCTTTTCTTTATGTCTCTTTCACTTACTTTGTCATTAATTTACCTTTATTCAATGCTATACCTCTCTGTTAGAGAGTCCAATCAATGCTAACCATGCCAAGTAGTGCCATAGGCCCATATTCTAAACTCCGGTTTAACTTAAACTGCGGTCTAAGTGTGGTTTAAATCCAGTCTAAACCTGCTCTTTAAACTGGAGTTTAACATAATCACACTCTGAACTCCGGTTTAGCTTAAACTCCAGTGCAGTCTAGACTCTCAACTGTGTTTAAACTTTGTACAGAAATGTAGACTGCAGTGAAGGGTAGTTTAAGTCCGATTAAACTTAGACTGGAATTTAAGTTAAAACTGAGTTCAGAATACGGCTCATATTGTTTTTTCTTGAAATCCTTAGATGCTTCCCTTGGTTATTGACTTTCTGTACTAGCTTATACATGAGAGGTACTTTGTCAGACAGCACCGCAAAATCCGCACATATTGTTTACCAGTACATACATGTTATTGCTAGAATGTAATGCAAATCAGTACTTTCCTCTATTTCATTGAACAGCCTGAGAATGTTTTAATGGAAGTTGCTTTAGGCCGAGCTCAGATCAAGTTGGTTGACTTTGGTGATGCAATGGATCTTTGGTCGTCACCCCCACCTTTCTACCATGAATTCAATGCCAACCCTGAATTCTGTGCTCCGGAGCTCCTTAATGGTGCAGAGATTGATTATGGCACAGATGTATGGTAGGTTACACCTTTAATTGTTGTTATATCTCAACTGCCCTTTTTAAAATGTAAATCATTTATATATCTTTATATTTTATATTACAGTTATATTTTTACATTTCCAACTGGTTTGACTTCAAATTGATGAATGCTTTCTTTGGCTACTAAACATGTGGAGGAAATTATAAGAATCATTAAAAGTGGTTGGATGGTGACCATTAATTGTGTCTTGCAGTACTATACACACATGGCATAGAGACTTTCACTTTAATTCTTTATAGAAAAAGTCAAATTCTTAGTGGTCTTTTAGAATGTGCATTAACGATAACAGCTTTATATCTTTGGAATTGGTATACTTTTATTCTGTGTATAAATTTAATACTTAGTACTCATTCAATTTTTCCTGTATACCATGCATCATTATCCATTGTTTTGTGATTCTCAATGTTCAGTCCAAACTTAAACCCCATGATTGTTACAAGAAATGGTTTAAAGTATACTTCTTATATGAGTCTGTTGCTTGGATCCAAATGTTTCACTGTTTCGATTTTCTATCTTTCTAATTTCAGGAGTATTGGAGCCCTTTCATATGTCATGTAAGTGTTTTATCATTGTATTTTATGATTGTTGAATGACCCTTTTAAAGGCAGATATATGTACTTACATACAAATATGAATAGATCATATTGTGATATGAATACATGTATACTATTAGTTACCCCCTGCTTGTTCATGAAATACGGGCAAATATCTACGGTCTGGTTTTTACATACATGATATTTTGATTTGTATGTTAATCATAGCTTATCATTCGTATCAAAATAATCATTACTCTCTATCTTCAATTTGATTATTTTAGGTTGAGTGGCATCTCACCATTTCTCGATGAAAGTCTGGAGGAAACCACTCTGAATATCATACGGGTTGACTACAGCTTCCCAGACGAGTTTTTCAAGAACGTCAGCCAGAATGCCAAACATTTCATTACGGGACTGCTTCAGGCAGATGCAAGGTAGGAATCAAGTATTCTCTCAGTTTTGTTTAGATGGGATTTTAGCTACTCACCCTCATGCATGTGCACTTGTGTCATCAATATGATGCTGGTTTTCAAAGTAAGGAGTAGTACTCAAATATTGTGTCATGAATTTTGAAAAGTTACGTTCATTGAGATGTGAAAGCTAGAGCCTGATTGTTTGATATTTATTAGATTTTTCTTTGCATAGGATATGTAGAAATTCTGGGCCAGATCATAATTATAGAAGCATTGAGCTACTTTGATGCAAAATCAGATATTTGTGTGATAAGTTCTCAGGAGTAGTTTTCAATGGGATATTTTTGTTGAAAATGGTTGTAGTGTATGAAGGACAACCATCAGTGACTAGATTGAATCATGTGTACTTTTTTGTTTTTTTTTTAGTGAAAGAAAAACCACATCAGAGTGTCTGCTGAATCATTGGTTTGCTCAGACCTACTCCTCACAGGATGACCCCACCCTCACACATAAAGCAAGGCTAGAGGACTTCATACACAGGAGAAAAACACAGGTAAGCTTATCATATATCACTTTTTTTCTTCACCACCCCCCCCCCCCCTTAATCCTCTCAGGATGATCTCCTGCATAAAGCCAGACTAGAGGATTTCATACACAGGAGATAAACAGAGGTAAACTTTATGTCATATCACTCCCCCTCCTCCCCTCCCCTCCCCTTCCCTCCCTTTTTCACCCTTGCACTTTTGGGACATAACCCTTTCTATATTGTATGTGGAAAATCCCACTGTACTATGTGATTAGGACTAGAATTGACTAGTTTTATCTTCCTGCAACCGAAACACGTAAATGCACTGTGAAGTTTTTTCCAGGGTAGATATCATCTGCTGATTCATGTCATTTTACATGGCTCTCAGCATATGACACCAATGTAACAATGAAAGATGGCATTAAAATGGTGGCATTGAAATGATTCATGATGTTGATTGTCAGTGTCTTATTAGGTTCATGAACTTATTAAGTTGTTATTTATGATATAATTATAAAAAAAGTTATTTATGGCTGTGGGCAAAGATTTTCTTTACTTAACTTTTTATATTCTTACTATAAAATTTTAATATTTTAGATAAATTATATACCATGAATTTCAAATTATCCCATGACTTCATATTTTCTCAGTTTGATATTGTAAGTAAAAGAGCTGGCCTTAGTCTTCTTGAGTACTTTTTACATTAAGTCACTGATTTTTTAATTTTTTAATTTTTTATTCCAGCACAACTTTGTATCGGTGAAAGTAAACAGGAGGTAACGCATACATCCATCTCTGCAATGATGAGATGTCACTAGAGAAATTTCTCTTCCCAAAAGCTGCTAATGTACTCACCTGCGTCTGATACTATGTTTCCTTGATAATAAGATTGTGTGAACAACATGCCGTGATGTGCGCAACCCCTTTCCCATGTGTTTGCTGTATGATGGCTGCTTTCATGCAGCACGCTAATCTATGATTAACATCAAGACATGAGAAATGGGAATGGATTTTCATGCAGAGCTTCTGATGTTGGACTTCCATCTTTTTATGCCATTGGTATTAAACTGTGTCTGCAGTGTAAGCAGTTATTTTATTATGAAGTAAAAATTAATCAAAAGGATTTACTATGAGTTTATGGAAATGTGATTTTGTTCTGTGCTATGCTGCAATATTGTTTTTGGATTGATTTGTAAGCAAGGTTTCAAACCCCAGATTTTTTTTCTGTCCAACATGTATCTTTGAAATCTTGCATGATATTTTCTTTTTTAGAACACACTTCAGTCTCAGTTTTATATTAGTTATGGTTCTTACACAACATAATTGCATGTCAATCATAATCCATACAAAATTACTTTTCTTTACATGTATGCAAAGTGAGAAATACATGTTGTTTTGTACATCTATACATATTATGAAGATTTCCAACTATGCATGCTGATTTTCCTTTTGTTTTGAAGTAATCAAAATTTTGATTATCCTTCTTTTTTTTCAGTTACCAAAGAAGTTTTATTTATATGTTCTGACTCTCTTATGCACAAAAATTTTATTGATGATGTATAATTCATTACATTATGAATTGTATAGCACATCATTAAGAAGATATGTTTGAATTGAAATGGGTTATTTCCTGTTGGATAATGTACTCTTCCTAAACACTGAATGAGTATGAGAAAAAAATGAAGGAGATATCAGTGTGTAATAAGCTCAATATTCCTAAATCTTTTCATTAATATTCTCAAGTAGCAATTATTACAAACATAATTCACTTTTGTCAAACAGTTATTATTCTTTCGGTGCCGATGTCACATATATGTGACAGATAGACTTGTCATTTTCATTCACCAATTGCTCAACCACAGGAATGGTATATAGTGGTCAATGTATATCAAAATTTTGAGCATGAATCAAGCATTCTATATATATATGATTATAATTATAAGCTACCATAGAAATTTTCAGAGAAAATTGCAGATTTCTAAAAAGATATTACATTATTTCAACATTAAACAATATAGTAAAAAAATGAGAAACCAAAAAATAATGGACAAAAAAGAAACTCCAATGTAATTTTCAGTAATTCTTATGCATAAAGGTGGATAAAGTAATAATGTTTTGTATCATAAGAAAAGATAATAAATTTCCGACAAGTTTTTGTACACAATATTTTGTGAAATTTAAAGATGGTCAATGAAGTGCAGACATTTGAAAAGTAAGCATCAATCACATTTGTGGAAAATTTTGAAGAGAGCTAAACCCCTTCGCACAGTAAGAGTTAATAATGCCTGATGTTAAATTGTGGCTCATGAAGTTGTGAGCATCCTGAGATATCAGTGGGAATGAATAGTTTCTTCATTGATAAAATATACTTGTTGGTTTGTTTGTTTTTTTGCTATACAAGGTAATCCCACATATCATTCTACAGACAGTTATCGTCCTAGCCATCTCCTAGACTAATGTAGTTGAGATCATTTCAGAAAGAGAAAGTGAGAAATGATATCTCCTGAAAGAGGTTCATCTGATCAGTGGAATTAATAAACAATTTTTTTTAATGAAACAATCAAATTTCATTCTGTACCTAAAATATTTTTTTTTTATATTTTGTTAATCCACATTGGTGACAGATAGTATAAATTTGTATAAAAGTAATCAACACCAAATGATTATCCTATATACATGAATGACAACCACAATACAGTCATTTTACTATTTTTTAAATTCTTTTAATGTAGGGGAAAATGTCTCATTTGTATACGTTATTCTCAGTTTATATCTATTATGTTTCAACAAGTCTGAAAAATCTGTACATCTCCTCAGGTATCCTCTTTGTTTCTCTTATTTACTTATATGTTGATAAAATGACTAATGTGCCATGTACATGTTATCCGTTATTTTCTATTTTAGTGAATTGTGTACATGCTGAACATAACAGTATGCAAAACAGGGCCTCTGCTACCATTTATATTGCAATATTTTTGTACAACTGTGTAATTTTGTCAGATTTTGTCAGTTTTCGTATACTTATGACAAACTGTAGTGTATGTAGATTGGACGTCATTTCATTGTACTTAAATGCATTTAAAAATTGTTTATTTTTGTACTGCAACAAAACGTGTTGCATGTGGCCATGGAATGCAATTGACTGTATACAATAGAAGACTGCAATTAGAAAACGTAATATCTACTTTCTGTTAGACTGATAGACGAGTGCTAGTAAATTTCATGCTTTTAGAATGGTGTCTACCGTATATATGTATATCAACCTACAATATCAACATATGTCTGGTCTGAACGGCTCTGTTTACTCAAGTATGAATAATTATATAATTTTCATATATGTAACCAGATGAAATATTTGTATCCAGTCCAATTTGTAAGCCCTGGGGCAGTTTTCATGATACTTAAATATACTCTTTACTTTGCAGATGCACCACTGAGCATTTTTTGTTTTTACTTTTAATGTCCCTAAGGTAGCTTAACAAAATATAGTGGCATAACAATATGCATCTGGAATGCATGAAGTATAATAGTTGGCCATTCAATAAATTGAAAGTTTTTATTTGACATATCTGAATTGAATTTTAGGGAACATTAAACCTAGTTGAGCCAGTACATGTATTTACCAGCCTCATATTTAAAATTTTTTTGATCCAGATCTAGGGGATAAAGTTTTTGATTTTCAACAATTATTCATTTTGCGTTCTAGTTGCATCTTTTCGTGCTGTTACATTTCGCTTTAAGCTTCCTACTTTATACTATATATGATGCCCTTCCAAACAAAATACATCATTACAGCACCCTTGGCTTTGTCCTCGCTTTTTCCACTTAGTGATTTTAAATGACTACTGGAGGCATTTTACAAGGTTTCATTTTGTCCATCAGATCTTGTCACTGACTTCATGATGAATGAATAACTTGTGACTCGTAAAAAGTTACCAACATACCAATCTACTTTATAGCAAGAACATAAATCATCAAGGAAATACATTGATAGGAAGAATAAATGATATATTCTGACACCTCTTTTTTCAGTCAAAGATGCAGTGAATCATGATATTTATTCAATCACTTTGCATCGCATCAGTGTAAAAAGGGGAAAGTGCTCATTGACAATAAACAGGCATTATCCCCTTTTTACACTGATGTGATGATTTCTTCTTTTCAGTGTACAACAGTTTTCATGTTTGTAACAAAGAAAAGAGAGATATGTGTAAACAGACATAGAAAGAGGCAGGAGGTTAAGAGCAAGCAATCCAGGGTATAGTGTTTGTAAAAATGAAAAAAAAAAACAAAAACAACAAATTACATGTATACCACTATGTATGTGAAAACTGTATGCATGCTTATTTTGTATTGACATGTTTACTTGCCTTAATTAAGATCTCAAATCAAAGACAATATACAATTGTTATTCATGTTCTGTTATTATTTTTTACTGTATACAGTAGATGGACTGTTTATTGTGAACTGTTTTGTAGATGTTTGTATATGAGATTGTATATTTCTTGTAGATGAAGAGAACCAAAAATGAAGAATTAAATGTACTATCAAACGTATACAATTTAAGTGTTGTTTATTTTATTGTATTATTTTATATATCTTCTCTTTGGAGCCAGACAGCTCTGAACAGCCGATATAGCCTTTGAAATCATGATCCATGTAACATTTTTTCCCAGGCAGTCTAATAATTTTTTCACTGAAATTTATTTACATGCATTTATATTGATGTAAATATCGCCCACAAACAAATTCAGTAATTCAAAGTAAAGAATATTAGCTTTCATATTCAACTGTTGGCAAACAATCAAAGTTGACACATGACACACATACAGAACAATTTCATAACAGGCCATTTTCATTATGTGTACATTTAATTCTTATGTGTGATTTTGAACAGAAGTTGCTTTGGACAAAATGGAATGCTGGTTACTGATTGGTCTGACCTAGCAACAACTAATAGACGAAAAATGTTCATTAAAAAAAATTTTGGTTGTTATAAATGAAACAAAATTACTGTCATCAAAAAAGACACATCCATTCATTTGAGAGGTATTACAGATATGATATGTTATAAGTATACAGATGAATAGAAAATGGAATCAAAATTCTGTTAATAGAAAAAGTATAGATTTGTTTAGAAAAACAAAATATTGCCTAGCTTTTATGGGATAAGACATAAATTTCTTTTTATCATGGGATTATCATTTTCTAAACAAAAAAACTCATTAGATGACAACTAAACAGACATTATGGTTCCTTACGACCTTGTTACATGTTAGACATGTAGAAATCTAAACAATCCATCCTAAACCAAAGGATAGGTGGAAACAAAAGTCCTTCTGCAGGTTTCAATGAGAAATTAAGATAAAAGTAAACATCTATGGGTTGTGTTTAGTGCACAAATCCTTAAAGCTCTTATGATTAGAAACACTACGTATTCTGTCCAATTAACTACAAAATAAACATCATGCTACATAATGGCTTAAGAAATCAGCATTATTTTTCTTCTTATAATAATAATAAGAATAATATGAACACTTGTAATATAATACTTCATTAGGGGAAGGCAGAAGTGAGAGCATAATGTATTTTTAACAAAACTCAAAATAGTCGACAATATATCAGTGATTAAGTAAAACACATTTGATCAGAAACAAATTTATGCACTTAAAAGATATAATACTTTCCAAAGTACTTTCTGAAGGTTTGGTACTATCCTTTTCTATAGATTCACGAAGAACGATGTAATGCACACTGAAAATTTACACTAATTGGCGATTCTGATATTTCTGATATTCCTTAATTTGAAAGTTAAAGCATTTTGATGAAACCGTAACCTAAGGCATTATCTGACTCCGACAGGTTTAACTTTTAAACATTTTTTAAAAAAGTTAAACCAAACGTTATCATTCTGTGAATGTTGCCAAAATACACAATGTGAGGAATGATTTATATATTCAATTCTCATTTGGGGGTGAAGTACATGGGCCGCAGAACCGGGGGGGGGGGGCTGCAGCCCCCCCCCCCCACTTTTTTGAGTAGACACGTGAAAAAAAAATCCCCCCTAATTTTCAAGGAAGAAATAATTTCTAGTAATTGATAAAATTGATAAAATTAATATAAAAGACTGCTGTTGTGAGAATTCCTAAAAAATGTAGATAAAATGCTAAAGATATGATTTGAATGTCCCGATATTTCCGATTTTATAGATTCAAAATCTCTCATCTATGTCCATTACTAACATGTTTTCCATTGGTACAAATGGGCAATACATCCCCGCCTCTTTAATGCACAGTTAATGCAAAATCTAGGCCTAATAAAGCATGGTATTATAAACAAAATGTAGAAAGAAGCTCAAATATTATAGAGGCCTATTAAAATTTGAGAGGTGCCCCTTCTTCCTTGACAACTGTCCCTTTTCCTTAGTAAGAAGTGCCCCTTCCCCATTTATAAGTATCCTTTATATTATAATACGTTCCCCTTTTCCAATCTTTTAATTGCCCCTATGCTTTCTGGTAAGTGCTTCCTTTATTCTATTTTTATAAACGAGCCTCTTCCCTTTTCATCTCTTATAAAACTATTAAAATCTTTCCTTCAACAATCCCCATTTAAATCATGTGCATCAAATGTACCTATTAATCTCTTTCAATAACTGCCTTTTTCCATTCTCACTTTTCAGATACAAGAATTACCCCCATTTCCGTCTGATAAGTGCACCTTCACCTGTGGCCAAATCCTCTATTCAAATTTGAGAGGTGCCCATTCTAATTCGACAAGTGCCCCTTCCGCCTTCTGTTAAATGACACATGACATCTCTGATGAGTGCCCCTTTACACCTCTGATAAGTTTTCCTTAATTCATTTTGAAACGGGCTCCTTTTCTTTCTAATAAGTACAATTCCTTCTGATAAGAGCCCCTCTTCCTTTATAAAAAAACAAAAAATAACAACAACACAAAAACACCCTTTTTCCATTCTCATAAGTGCCCTTTTTACCTCTGGTATAAAGTGCCAATATTCATGTGCGACAAATACCACATGTTTCATCCTCTGATAATTGCTCTTTTTAATATGACATACTCCTGCTCCTTTTCTTTTTTGATAAGTGCCATTATCGTTCTTGATAAGGGTCCCTTTTTTCTTGCTCCATAATTTGTGCCCCTAATTTATAGCGATTTAGAGCAACCTTACTTTAATTTCGTCAAGGCTTGCTCGCTGCGCTCGCTCACATTTATATTTGATATAGTTATGTTACTTATTAGCGGTCTTTTCAGTCTGGAGTGTACGACATTTAGTACGACATTTAGTACTGAAAGAAATACATTTTTTAAAGAAATGGCTGAAATAGATGAAGCCTTCAAAGGTTTTAATAAGGAAGAGAAATTTGTAAAAATCATGAAATTGGACAATGAAAATGCAATTAATTGCTCTGTAAGATATTTCAAATCCATCATAAATACCCGTGGTGAATTTTGAATCCCTGAATATATTGTTTTGACCCAGTCATTGTTTATATCAGTATATTCCAATTTGATATATTATGTTATATGATTTGTCTCATGTTAGTCCTATTATGATTCTCGATTGCATTGTTTATGATATCCAGTCTCTCATGCCAAGACTGTGTTTAAACACCTTTCGGACCTTTTTTTTTTCTCTCTCTCTCTTTATAAGATGTTGTTGATCACCATGCAGCCTCACAGATCTTAAAAAATTGCTTGCTCGCTTCGCTCGCTCGCACATTGATATGTAGGTCATCAAACCCAACTGTAAACTTTGATGCTCAAGTAAATTATATTAAAGCATGTGAGAGAGAAACATAATTGAAATCCTTATAAATGTAATCATAATGTAGGGTATATATGACAATGTTTAGAGATTGTATATTTTTCCCGATGTAGGTGCCCCTGTTTTCCAGAAATAGCCCTTATCGGTGCCCTTAAACTTTGGAAATTTCCCCTCAATGTTGCGATAATACCCCCACTGCTTTAACTGAATTTACGCCAGTGCATTAATGAGTGAAATCAGATCAGCCTCCCCCCCCCCCCCCCCAATACTTTCAAAAACGCTCCGCGGCCCCTGAAGTAAACTACATTTTGGTGTGTGAGTGTCCCACATTGCCTCATCAGATAATTCCTCGTATATTTTGTTTCACGCCCTCTTTTGTACTGAACTGTCAACTCAAGCAAATAGTCTTTACATAGCAGTGAATATTAGATTTGTCCATACTGCAAGCATCAAACTATATTGCCGCTATTTGTCCTACCTCTAGAAAATTGATTGGTTCTCAAAATCCAAGCTTTGAAATTATGTTTTGGAGAAGAAATGATATATTAGTTGTTCACTTACATGTATAAACTAATCTTCAAGTTCCATCCTGCCCCGCCTTCCCCTTATATAGTGATAGTGCAACCTTTACAGTAGTACGTGAAGATACCATTGTGTGTGTGTATGAAGAATGACTGATTTGTAGAAATGCATACAATTCAGCCATAATAAGGATAACTTGAGACTTTCAGATCCTCTTCGATCTGTAAATTAAAGCAGGGCCGCGTCTAAACAGTTGCGATTGACACTAATCAACCCGGCTCAGATCATGATCAACTCAACTTTGATATCAGTTTGTGACTGACTGGAAGACGCGATCGATTCTGATCAATGGAAACTCATTAGAAGACAGTGTAGAAGGGATGCCTTTATATAGAGGTGTATTTTACATGCTACAAAAATAGGGTTAAACTTTTCATAAATTTGCAATAAGAAAAAAATAACATTTACTATAATAATGATAAAAATAATAATAACAATAATAACAATAATTATAATAATAATAATAATAATAATAATAATAATAATAATGATAATAATAATAATAACAATAATGATAATAATAATAATAATAATAATAACAACAATAATGATAATAATAATAATAATAATAATAATGATAACAATAATAATAATAATAATAATAATAACAATAATAATAATAATAATAATAATGATAATAATAATAATAATAATAATAATAATAATAACAATAATAATAATAATAATAATAATAACAATGATAATAATAATAATAATAATAATAATAATAATAATAATAATAATAATAATAATAATAATAATAATAATAATAATAATTAATAATAATAATAATAATAATAATAATAATAATAATAATAATAATAATAATAATAATAATAATAATAATAATAATAATAATAATAATAATAATAATAATAATAATAATAATAATAATAATAATAATAATAATAATAATAATAATAATAATAATAATTTTGTTTACCAAGGGAAGCTTCATTAGCATCAATGCTGTTCTTCCTGAGGGCCCTACAATAACCCCAGCAGTTGCCAGGTACCCATTTACACCTAAGTGGAGAGGGACAAATGAAGGTAAATCATCTTGTCCAAGGATGTAAGCACCAAGTGAGGATCGAACCCAGAACCTCTCGTATAAGAGTCAAGAGCTTTCACCAATCTACCACAGTGCTCCCACATTTACACCACATAATAGTGACAAATTTGAACATTATATCATGTTCGAGTAAATTATGATGTTATTTAGCCAGGTAGCCACATCACTATTAATCATGTTGATACTGCTCTTCCTACGGCCCTGCAATTATTATTACCCCAACACTGCCAGGTACCCATTCACACCTGGATCGAGAGGGACAAAACACCCTGTCCAAGGATGTAAGCGCACAGAGGATTGAACCTAGGACCTCTCGTATGAGAGTTAAGATCCTTCACCAATAAACCACAGTGCAGAGTGTAATGTAGATCTAGATCTATAGGCATAAAAGTAAGAGCAATATCATGTACGGTGTGAAAGTATGAATAATGATTTAATTTATATTACGTGCGCAACCATTTCAGTTCGAGAAAAAGAAACATACAAGAACCCCTGAAACTAAATTAGCATTGCCGATACTGCAATCAGATCGTTAATGTTATTAATAGGCATATTAAGTTATTATAAAGCCGTTATTCCATTTATATTTTTGGTCAAAGTAATAATTCACATCATAAAAACAATATAGCAATTACTTCACTACAGTCTAAGAATGTAATTATATAGGCCTACTTATTTCATTTGCAAGTTGTATTTGATCTCAAAACCTTTTCTCGACAAAAATATATAAAATTTACATACACTATACACACAATTAATTTATTTTATTTTATTATTTATTTATTTTATTTCATTATTTCATTTTTTTTTTTTTTTTTTTGCCTAAATTCTTAAAGCCGGTATTTCAAATTTCAAAATCTGGTCACCCTTGCCGGTTATCAGTGTGAACTTTTGACAGTTTCGAAACTATTGCGTCAATCCTGGGGAAAGTGCGAAGTAATCATGATACACAGGGTGTGACGAAACAGCTTCTTTAAGTGACATACGGTTGCATTTTGTTGAAGGTTTTGAACTCGGATATCGGCCTATCGCGTATGAGATACTCATCAAAGTACGTGTGAATCAGCTGGGAACTGGCTTCCGAACTTCCATCATGCATCACTTCGGGAAAGTGGTAACCAAAGCCATCCACTCTACCACTGTATGAGGTGTAGCTGGAGGAAGGACGGCCATAACTGATTGGACCGTATGGTAAAATGTCGGATTCATCTCCTTCATACAGCACATCGTTCATATCCGAAGCAAACTTTCCGACAGGTTTGACCGCAGACCTCATCTTCGATCGGACACCATGATCTGGTTTCTATATTAAATTTTGAAGGAAAAAATGCAGTTAAAGCGACATGAGAAGTTACAATGTATTTTCTTCTATTAAATTTAGCACTTTTGGGTTGGGCTTGCTGCTACGGTTTGCCTGTTGCTAGGACTGCCCATGCTCTCTTATATTTACGTATGGATGTGCGAAGCCGCAGGTGTATATATGGGATCAGCCAAAGTATTTCTGCTCGTTTGGAAAGTCGGGCAGTCCACTTGAAGGTGTATACTCTTTTTGATACAAAATAATTTGAATTTATACTTATCGTGGGCCGCGGAACCGGGGGGGGGGGGGCGGGCTGGGGCTTTTTATGAGTAGACACGTTTCATAAAATCCCCCCAAAAGGTGCGAAATTGACATTATTCAAATGAAATCAAATTAGCCCCCCCCCCCCCACACACACACACACACTTTCACAAATGCTCCGCAGCCCCTGCTTATTATCTTCAGACTTGCTGTTCTGATCCGTCTGCATTCTGCGAAGTTATAAGTGATTCGGAGTGAAGTACAAAGTGAAAGAGTACAGATATAAGAGTTATATAAATTACGAGAATTATGAGAGATGCGGATCGCAGTGAAAGGGTTAGTGAAAGAGCGCAGGTGTGAGAGATATGTAAGTTACGATATGGCGTGCCGGAGAACTCAACTCAACTCAACTCAATCACAAATTATTGATAAAGTGCCTAAATTCATACTGGCGTATATGGCGTGGGGAGTGATTTGACGCACAGCGTTGTCGTAGCGACACTCCCGTTTTTGTTTTTGTGTTGTTGTTGTTTTTTGTGTTGTTGTTGTTGTTTCGTTTTGTTTTTGTTGTTGTTGTTGTTGTGGTCCGGTACTTCTCTTGGGGCATATGAAAATCGGGGCACTTTTAGGCGATGAGAGATTTTTTCCCGTTCGACTCCATTTTTCTTTGCTGCCTGTTAATACATCAGCTGGTTTGTTTATAGAAAGGGTCACTGATTTCGAGATATAAAATTATCTTTTTAAACGATACTTAATTTTAGTTGTGGACTCTTATTTTCCTTTTTGGATTGTGTTACATAATTTTTTCTGGAACGTGTGCGTAGCGGGGTGGCGCCGGCCACCCACCATCTTGCTGGGGCGTGGCCATAGGGCGTGGCGCTCCAGTCATAATTACCCATGGAAAGATTGTGTTCAGGTGAAGCACTGATGATTTCAAGTGAACAGCGTGTGTGAGTGAAGGAAAGAAAGAAAGAGAGAGAAAAAGAGACAGGGGGACAGGGAGAGAGGGGGCAGAAAAGAGAGAGAGAGAGAGATAAAGAGAAAGACAGATTGGATTTACAAAAGAATCCTTTATACATGTAAACCTCATAGGAACTGTTTTGGGCATGACAGTCATACTATTTTTTGTTGTTGTTGTTCTTTAAGACAGTTTTAATCAAAACCAAGAGTCCTAAAACATATTTCAGTAACTGAATCAGACACATTTGACTATCAGGGATATACACAGCAATTTTTACAGTATATCACTGAATAGTTGAAGAGAAAATGGATTTTTGTAACCGTAACGGATATGACATCAAATGGACAAGGATTTTTTTTATTCCTGTGAACAGTTTGAAAAATCTGTGAGTTTTAGGGTTCCACGGGTTTAGTTTAGGTATTAGTAGAAGTTTATAAAATACTCTAAACATAAATGTATACTGTATAACAATTAGATTACATAGTTTCTTTTCAGAGCTAAAAAAATTAAAAAGGAGCGTAACGGACATGACAGCTTGTGCGTAACGGACATGACACTTTTGTCCGCTTTTTATAAACTCCTATATAGCGCTGCTTTATAGTGTTTATTGGATTATGCAAACCTGTTATTTGGAATCTTTGTTCCATTCATCACAATTTACTACTAAAAAATTTAATCTGAATTGCTTGTGGCCTGAAATAATGAGATCCAAAGACAAGACATTTTGACCGAAAAAAGGGATTTTAAAAAAAAGAAAATCATGCCTAAATGTGCTTCACTCTTATTGTATTATCACTTAAATCATAAGGCTTGTTGAGCTCTTTTGTTTGATACTAAATTTGTCATGATAGAACAAATATATCTTGAGTAATTGCCAATTTTGTTATTTGGGGAAAGGGAACATTTTCCGTGGAATTGCCCTTTTGTGAAATACTAATTTGTTGCGTGCAAAACAGTTCGAGAATCATGTGATGTGTTCTAGTAAAATCGAAGCAAAAACAAATTCATATTACCACTATTTGTATGCAACCTAATTACTCTTCTTTGGAATGTTGTGTGTTAAGTCTGTGCAAAATTGCATCAATGACACAGTAAATGTTAAAAACCTTTTCGAGGGTGATCAACAGCTTGTTAACATTCATTCGTCGCTGGAAATAACAACCAAGAGCTACCGAAATGAAGACTAACACCAGAACCGCTGCCACGATTACATATAGATATTTCAAGTTGAAAAGTTCTAGAAAGAGACAAGAAAGTTTCAGAGAGAAGAAGATAAGATAATGCGAGTAAGTTGGTGGGGTAGACTGATCGAAATAAATGGGGTCCATACTATAAAGCCCTGCTCACACGAGGAGTTCTTTCACAAGCGTCGATCCTTTTTTTTTTTTTCAATTCAGTAGAAATCACGCTGTAGTAAGCAGTGAACAAAAGGCTCGACTGCTTCGATCGGCCTTGCTATCATATATGAAGACAAGCGTTCTTTTCGCATTCATTGGGTTGGATATATATTCTGCACTAGAGATGTGCTTGATACCCTGTTTCTGCTCTGCTGTTTCGAGTGCAAAACGAGCGTCACACGAACAGAAACCCAATGGATGCGGCCAAACCTCTGTCTTCGTGCTAGCTAGGCCAATCGCACCCATTGGACCTATTGTTCACTGCTTACTGCAGCTTGAATTCTATTGAATTTAACATAGGTGAATAGTTGAGTAATCACAGCCAGTGAACTAACGCCTCGTATGAGCGGGACTAAAGAAGCGTTCCAACTTACACATGTAGCCGAGTTGTGGTCGCGAGAGTTATGGCGAGTGTCACACGAGCTTAAACTCGTGTCCATCTCCTGAAAACTTGGGAAATTTCTTGTTGTACGGGTTTTGTTTGAGTGTTCTACGAGCCAACATCGACTTTACAACGATATTTGTACAAGTTACTGGAGTGTGGTAAGAGTTCAATCGAGTGTGTTCCGAGTCACGATGATCTACGTACTACTTTTATCGATTTTCTCGCGAGTTATCACGATCTTTTTACGAGTTTTGTACGAGTTGTGTATGAGTCCCGTACGATTAAGATAAGAAATATCTCAGGGGATGACGACGGGCATTGTTTTAATGCATGACGGGCTGGCATAAAAGTGATCAGGCTGCACTTGTGCACTCGGAATAGGCTCACACGAAACAGGGGAGAGGTTCCTGCAAAACTCATTGTCACTCGCCATACCCGTCTTTAATTCGAGCCAACTTCGTGCACAACTCGAGGTAACTCGGAATAAAATCGTTGTGCTTGTTCTCAACTCTTTGAAACTCGTACAATACTCGAGTCAACTCTAAAGTTGCGAGTAGGAAGAGTTCATCACGAGCTCACTACCACCAACGCGAGCATATGACGAGTTCAAACGAGTTGAAGACAAGTCAAAATTTTGAACATGTTCAACATTTTGGAAACCTCTCGCGACCTTAAGCCGAGTTGTGCAAAGTCGCGCCAAGCTACGCCCAGTCGCGTCGAGTTGGCAGGAGTTCTCCGGAGTTATATGAAGAGCTCCGCACGAGTCATCGCGAGGGCTGTTTTGAGTCAACTTGCCACAACTCGCCATAACTCGCGAGTAAACTCGGCTATTCGCTGCTATAATAGTATGTAGATACGGAAACTAGGCAATACACTTCATTTACCAAGTTTTAGAAAAACGTAGATATTTTGTTCAAAATAGCTTTGGAAATAGATGAGGAACGCTCAGAAACACAAATAATGTCCCGTTATATATTGCGCAATGATAATATTGTGCATCTTTCTGTATCTTTTCTGTCTCTTAATTATAATGTTCATAATTTTATGGGATATTATTTTAGGGGCGCTAAAAAGGGTACCATACTCCTTATTAAAGCCCGGCTCACACGACGCGTAATTTCGATTGCGTCAGTACCTACGCTAATCAAGCCTGAGAAGAAAACTAACCCATACGCCAATTATTAAAAGTAATTATTTGCACTCTTCATTTATGACGCGCAATAGACCGTACCAGTCACTGACGCGGTCCTAACGTGAACGTCAGCAAATGACACCTCATGTGAACCGGGCTCTACAAAACTGAGAAAGAAAACACAATACAGAATATAGAATGAGTTAACATTAAAAATAAAGTACTGATGGAATAAGTACGTTTAAGGGATCTTGTGAAGGTGAAGTTATTTATCAGATACAAAGTGGGATGATGTTCCAGGATTTTGCTCCAGCTTTTTTCTATCTCTTTTTTTTTTCTCCATCCCACTCTTTCTCTATCTCTCTCCCTTTCTCTTTCATCTTTTATCTATCCCTGTATCTCTCTTTCTTCCACTTTCTCCCTTCCAACTATTTGTCTTTATTAAACGTTCTTTCTTATCTTTCCAGTGTTTCTTAGTTTGTTTCATCTGTTTCCATGCATGGTCTAGCTCCGTTTCTACTTTCTTTCACACATTGTCTCTCCTTACTTTTTTTGAGGTGTAAATATAGTGTTCATAATGTCTTTCTTCATCTCTTCTTTTTCTTCTCCTTCTCTTTCACTGTTTCTTTCTCTTTTTCTTTTAGTATGTGGTCCCCATGGAAGATTGCACTATGTAAAGGCGGATTCACACCGAATACGACACACGACACACGACACGACAAAACGACATACTACACGACAACGGCGAAAAAACAGTGCACACCGCACACGACATTCGCTAAAAAGTCGTGCTGGAGAGAGGGTGATGTCGTTTTTGATGATGAGAATGTCGTGATAGTATTCATTTGAAGTTCATCATTGTAGTCATCAAAATAATTCTATAAGAGTTTTATATTGTTTAATTTTGAAATCATTTATTCTTTAATTGGATTTCTAAAAGTTGTTAAATTGGTCAAGTGACACATGTTGAGAAATTACAGAAGTGATATTTGCCGTTTTCTATTCGGAATAATCATAGCTTGCGTTTTTTTTTTTCTTCATATCGTGTGAGTATTTTAAATACATTAAAAAAAAAAAAGATCTTTGTCGTCTATTCGGAATAATTCATGCAGTTTTGTTTTATAGACTCACGACTGACCATTTTTTAGAGAAAAAATATTTTAGAGATAAAATATATATCCTTAATTGAAAATAGTGGTGCAGGCTTATAATTATCTAGAATACGGGTACCAGACATTAGGAGAGTAGATCTACTTGAATTTCTTGCTGGACCAAGTCTGACAGAAAGTTTTGTTTTCCATTTATGACGAGTAGATTGTCTATGACACATGGTCATAACCTTATTTCTGTGACATACTAGTAATATGCACATTTTCCCCAAACTTAAAAAAAAAAAAAAATTCTCTCTGCAATTTGGATTTGGTGCAGCTACCGGGGGGGGGGGGGGGGTGGAAATAAATGGCTAAGTGGGAGGTTGCGATATGATAGGACTCCTCACACACCCTCTCCTTTCTAATTGGTTTGTTTTATTACTTCACATTCTATCAGGTATACTCACTTCCATACCAATATACCTCAAATAAAATCGCAGTCACAACCGCATACCTTGCAATTTTCTCCTTTCTTTCAAATTGTAAATACAGGGGGAAAGTTGTCGGTATTGATGGATATTCTATGTATCTGTGTATAAGTTATCTCAAAACACACTCATGGTTGATTAAAAAAAAAAAAAAAATCAGATATTTTTCAACAAAGCAAAAGCAATACTTTGCCCCATATTATGGAAAATCTTTGAACGACTCCAGAGAATACGTTTTCAAAGTTGCGTTGAAAAAATACACACTTTTAAATGTCTTTCTCTATTTCTTCTCCCTCTCCCTCTCTTCTCTTTATTCTTCTCTCTCTCTATTCCCTCCCTCTCCCCCCCCCCTCTCTCTATTCCCTTCCCCCTCTCTCTTTCAAAATTGTTCAGTACCCATTGTATTCTGTTTGAGAGCTGAAAAAAAAACTGAATATAATTGGAAAGATTATCACTAAACAATACAAATATTTAAAAGACTTAAACAGTTATTTAATACTGTGATTCAAAACTTTAAATGAGATAGATTTCTACAACAAGCATTTTTAACAAAATAATAGACCAGTATGGATTTTCCCTAAAACAGTATATTGAGAAATCATGTAAATATTTTCAGTTATAGTATTGTATTCAGGCAAGTTTAAGCTCCATCAGCGTGGAAATGGAATTCATCCCCAAGAATGTATGATGTAGTAAGCAAATACAATTAGCTCATACACCCCCCCCCCTTCCAGAATACATGGAACATACTGCTAGTAAGATGCATCTAACTGCAATGATTATGTAGGGGGAGGGGAACATAAATTGACATTCAACGACATTAACCACAGTTAAATTTGAAATAGAGATTTGACAAAACTTTGAAAAGCCCCACTGAAGAATTTACTTATAATTGCAGACTAAATAACATTCTAACCAGTGGTTGTGCATAACATAGTTAAATTAAAGAAGAGAAGTAAGATAGTTGTAGGGGCTGTGAAATGAAATTCTTCATGGGGGTAAGATTGTTATTCAAAATACTAAAATGAATGGACTATGTTTTACCGTTGGTGTGTCCTTGCACACTCCATTGTGAGATCATTTGAGGATCGAGGGGGGGGGGAGCAAGGGGTACCGGGTACTAGGAAGCAGTGGCGGATCCAGGATTTCTTGAGGGAGGGGGCTCAATATTCACAAAATTTTCTGACAAGCAAAAAAAAAAAAAAAAAAAAAAAAAAGGTCCTCAGCATTTTTTGGGCCCCTTTTTGGTCCCAGGGGAGGGGGCCCGGGCCCCCCGGCCCCCCCCCCCCCGGATCCGCCACTGCTAGGAACTACAAGGAAGGGTGTGGTGACACAGGTAGTATTAATATTAGCAGCTGATGGACTGGGGAGAGACACTACTATCTGAAAACTATGAATGGCATCAAGTTCATTCCCATTTGACTCCCTCTCGTTCTTGAGAGCATCCTTTTGCATCAGCTACCAGGTACAATCTCTTGTAGGTGTGTACATGCCCTGCAAAATAATAAAAGAATTAAACAAAGATATAGCTTTCCTAACAACAAGCATTACATCATAGCTACAAAGTGACTTGTATAGTTGTATAACATTTTTGAGATACAATTCACAAAACACATACATCAAAATTACTAAACATTTTCTTGAATGAACAGAAATTTAATAAGATGAGAAAATAGCATCTAGCATAGCAAGAGACTATAACACAAGCATGCATGATCAGTGTTTATGTATTAAATGCTATCGTTGTGTAGGACCATGACAAAGCTTATGTTAGTAAATAGAAGATCAGGGTATAAATTATTTCCCTGTTAAAACAAAGCAGCACAACTAATTGACATGACTTTGAATGTGAACACCCATCCCCAATTTCCATGAATTGATGCATTGGGAAAACAACTGGATTGTTACATGTACTGTACTATAAATAAAATTGTACTTACTCTCTTAGGTAAGGATGTGAAATCAACAATACTAGTACGTTAGTAAGTGTTTTTCCTTGAGGATGGAAAACAGGTGTGTGATGACCTGAAATGATGATGGCACCAGTTCTACTTCTCTTCCCTCGTTCTTCCTCATGTTCTTGTACTGCATGAAACAAGCCTGTATGTTGACCACACTACATCCACCACTTTCTCCTGTAAATTTAGTAAGAAAGGAATTTAGATCATTATTGTATTTTTGCCAGGATAAGAAATAACATTTAGCAAAATGAAAATACTAAAAAATAATAATAATTTACTTTAAAAGATAAAATAGCAATGCTGAGAATAATAATGATTTTAAAAATAAAAGTAGTAAATAAATTATTTGACCAGATGAATTCTGACTTGCTTTATGTCTTATTTATAATGACATAATTGATAGGGGATGTTGTACTGTATGTAAAGTATCTATATAAAAACAACTTATCAGTTTCCATCTCCAAACGAATCTTTAACTTCATTTTAGAGTTGAATGAAACAAAATAATTACCAGATCTTTCAAGCTTGCTGGCAATCTTTCAGCAAATGTGTCTCGCCCTTAATATCCTCATCTTTGTACAGGGATTAGCCTGGTTTTCCAGTGTTTAATCCTGGCCCATTCTTTTATGCTGCAAAAAATAGATGGAGAAAGTAACAAACCATAAGACTACAAATAAACAGGTTCATAAATATATAAGGTTCTTTTAATATTTCTTCATGGAATGGACTTTTATTTCATATTAGAAATTCACATTTAGTCTCATCTCAAATAGAATGGTTGGTCTTATGATAGAAATTTATGTAATTATTCAACTTGAAAAAAAAAGTGAAACATAAAATTTAACCTATTTCAATTTATCGAGAGTTTATATAGCAAAATGGCAAAAGATAAATCATAATAAAGGCCATAGTGACATATAATTTGATTTACAACTTACTACACTCCCACTCAAACAAATGTTGGGATTCGCCCCTTTTTCTCAATGTAGAGTTAGGGGTTTATGAACAGCAAGTGTACATAATACATACATCTACACTAGATCCAGAGGCGGATCCAGGAATCAGGATTTTGTCAAGGGGGGGGGGGGGCACATATCTCAGAAAACTTTCTGACAAGAAAAGAAAAATAAAGGTTATCTTATTTTTTTTTTTTTTTTTGGGGGGTCCAGTTTTCCTTCAAATTCTCTGAAAAGCAAAAAGGGGATGCCCCCTAAATCTGCCACTGCTAGATCTTTGACATCCCTGTTTCGGATTTGTAGCCCTAATGAAAAAATTCTCTCTGAAAATTTCAGTTTAACTTATTGCCATATGTCAAATTGATCTAATGATTATTTTTATTTCTCCCTTTTTAAAAATTATTTTATTGGTCTGTAACTTAGACTGCTTCTAGATCAACTGGAAATGCTTTGATCAAAACAAAAAGAATCAAAACTACCTAAAACAAACAAATAATAAAACAAAAAGATAAGGAGCCTGGAGGAGTGAGTTTAAGATATAGACTGTTAGATCTAAATGTTAGACCTACAAAATAAATAAGAAAAAGGTCTCTAACTTAGTTGTAGATCTACATAAACTCTAGATCTAATGTTAGTCAGTGACATGTATGATGTTAATTGATGTTAGATATCTTAAATTTAGAGTCTAGAGATTAGACTCTTGCCTAACTTAGAATCTAGACCACTATTATTTGGCCTAACGTTAGGCTCTAGATCTGGATCTAGTAGAATTAACAGCTTAGTAATTACACTACAAGCACCCCCCCCCCCCCCTTCCCCAAAATTAGGCTCAAATTAAGAACCAACAACAGTGAGACTAAATCATGTCAAGTTGAGTAGATCAGAGATGGTCTAGTAACGTTAACAGTCGACACTGACAGGTTCGAAATTTGTGAGGGGGGGGGGGGGGGAAGGGTCTCTCTCTCTCTCTCTCTCTGTAGATTTTACAGACACTAGACCATTATAATGCAGACCATAGCCTTAGGCTAGCTCTGATTTTAAACGGAATGATGCCCATACCATGCTCCCCCCCCCCCCCCCCCGGGCCCCGGCCTCCAGATACACTGCCTGGAGTCTGGACTCCTGGACCTGTAATGGTCCTGGGGCTGGGACCGGGCTGGAGTTTAGCTTTAACTGTTCAGCCTTGTTTAGTTTAGTTTACATGTTGTTAGGAATTAGGCCTATAATATATCTAGACAGCTAGACCTCTAGATCTAGACCTAACTTAGATCTGGAGACAGGGATCTAGCTCTAGATCTAACTTTTACTCATTGAATTTGCTCATAACCTAGCCTAACTTAGGGCTAGGTAAAGTTAAGTTTAGCCACCATTTATTCTCTCCGCAGTCTAAGTTAGATCTATAGTCTTATAGACGATAGATTCTCTAAACTTACTGTTATTGTAAACGTTAGTTTTGGTCTTTGTCAAGTTTGATCAAACATTGCCACTGGCCTTTGTTAAGTTCGTCAAGCATTGATAAAATATAGACTAGAGTCTATAGACCTCTCATCTAATTAGTCTTAGTGTTACTTACTTACCGTAGATAAACTTTCAGCAACCTTTCAACCAAAGGATCAATCAGACAAGTAGATCTATGTAACTTAGGCCTCTCGTTTTGGTTGGACTTGACGAAAACATAACCGATGCTGTGTTTTTGTGTATAGCTAGCTCAATGGTACTTTTTGTGCGGTGCGATAAAATAATTTACACGTAAAATCCCATAGAGATATGAGCTGGAGAAGTGAAAGTTTCTGCAATGCAATTAGCGGCTTTGGATGAATATGACGTCACTGCAAATCCTCCACGCTAATTGGTTGGTGGCCAAAATGTCGTTTTGTCGTGCTGAGAAAATCGCTCACTGAGCGATTTTCTGAAACGACTAAAAACCCCTAAAAACGTCGTGCACGACGTTTCGAAAAATGTCGTGGCAGGTGTGCACGGTGCCATAGGGTTTGCATTAGAGCGATTTTTCAGAAAGTCGTTCATGTCGTTTTGTCGTGTCGTGTGTCGTGTGTCGTATTCGGTGTGAATCCGCCTTAAGTGTAGCTAAAAATGGACTATCCAGCCGTCTCTTTCTTGCCTTTCCTTGATTACATTGTATCTTCAATCGTTCTTTATTGTGTTGTTCAATTTAATGCCATACTACCATACAGTTTGGCTTGTGTTATATATATGAATTTTGTTATTTTCTTTATATTCATGTGATTGTATATTCTTTTTATATGACGGAAATAAGAATAAACAAACTTTTGTAATATCTTCTTTTGTACGCTTTCTAGTCGGCCGGGCTCTTGACACAGCGATCATAGCGCTATAACACATTGGATTACGAATGAAACGCTTTGGATTTGAGTATGTTTAAGTATCAGTTTATGCGACTATTATTGATATTTTCATGTGTTGTAATATTCCCGTAGCCTGGTATTTGATTATTTCTTTAGTCATATTGATTAATTAGCCATTGAAACCTTATTAAACAGGCCTAAATAGAGCATTGTGTTTCCATGTTTTATAGTATATTGATTTGATTGATATAGGTTTTTATTGTTGTCATGTGACTGAAACTGGTATTGCTTCATAGCAATGTATTTTTTGAATCACCCATGGCATGGAGTTCGTGTTTACATGGCATAGCATTGTTTTGTGTGGGGTTTTTTTTGTGGAGCACCTTTTCATAAGCTCGTTTTAATTTCTACCTAGTTTCCATATCACTTTTCAAGAGGTGGCCGGCGAACTCGGCCTATGTACTGGCGACCTGAAAACACTGATTCAGGAAAATGCTAACATGCTTTATCAAAAAGCATGAAAATTACACATTTTTTGGTTTTTGTTTGCCACCCCACAAAGGTTTTGACCCTATCAGAAAAGGGGAAAGGGTCTCTAATATTTTACTTCTACATACTCACCGTTAATTGGACTCCCCAGTTGTTTGTCATTAGGATAAGAGCTTGAATGGACGGGAGCTCCTCCGGTAGTGGTAATGATGGGAGGTTTGGTGGTTGAGGGACATACACATGTTAGACATGTTAGAGGGGATATCTGTTTGATATCTGTTGTGGTTGACGGAGCAAGAGTAGAAGATGTAGGCTGCTCGGTGTGATGATGGGTTTCTGTGATACATTTGTAGGGGTTGGTAAGAGAAAGCAAAATCAGGGGTTTGTCTTTCTAAACAATAAGCTTTCATTCCAATGAAATAAAATGGCGTTTTGAAGTGACCAGGTCACTATCATTATCATCCTCAGGCAAAAATATTTTTTCTAATTCCAGCCACCACTCAATATGAGCACATTTCAATATGAGTACACCGTGGGCAAACCCTCTTTGGTCAAGTAGAAAAAATCAAGTGTATCGCATGTTGAAGTGTGCATTCACTGCATCCTCGTACTGCTTTTGTATTAACCAATGCTAATAATGTACTTGAACCTTGAACTTTAAGATGCTGTCCTGGAGAGGGCAGTGCTGTGCAGAGTGTTGTAGAGTCCCTTTATAGAAGAGTTACGACAACCCATGATTTGAACGCCATTTTGTTTCCACTGTTACGGAACATTTCTATTCAATTCCTATGAGCACCTGAGTGTTCTCAATAGAAAGAATTCAAACGCCATTTTGTTTCCAAAAATAGGTCATCCATGTCGTAACTCTGTCTATAAAGGGACTCTAGAGTGTTGTTGCAGGTGCTTGTGGTGATGTGAATTCTTGTTCAGCTATATACAGATGCAGGTGCTCTGTGCGGGTGTGCCTCTCATTACTGCATCTTGAGGGTAGCGGGGGGGGGGGGTTGTTATTTACTGAATATGCCTTATCGATTATTGTTTTTTTTTTTTAAAGCTTATGGTCGCATACAATAGCATACAGAGGATAGAAAGCTCACCGAAGTTTGCACTAAGCTCAAGTGAAAATCCCGTCCCTCCGAGTTCGTAGGAAGTTGTGAAGAGCACGTAGATGGACGGTCCCTGTGAGCGATAATGGAAGACTCCAAACACATCATCATTTGGTTTCTTTCCAGTCCACCGAACCCACGTACCCATGGCGCCGCCGATGTTCAAGAAACGGTCATTCGTGTCGCCGATCAAAAGACGATGGTTGTTAGAAGAATCAGTGAGATCGAATGATGTCACGACGACAGTGATCACCGATCCCACAGGCGCACTGGCCATCCACAGTTGGTAGCAATTCTTCGGGTATTGGTTCGGGAAGTTGGGTGATGTTATCGATGCGGTCGGATTGTCCAATGACAGTACTGGCCTATGAGCACTACCTGTTGTAACTGAACATGCAATTATCTAAATGAATTGAACAATCATAATCTCTTGAATTTAGAGAATACTTTAAACAGTAAAATTAACTGTCCGATAAATGACTTTACATCTGATATGCCATCTTAAAAGATGTTCTCTGGACGGTGGTTACCCTAGACAATCTTCAAACTTTTGTTGATGTCTGTCCGACCTAGCAATAACTACTGTCTCAATTAGAAAAAGAAAATCAACTGTAAAACGTCTCGTCACCAAGATAGTATGTTAAATGGTATATTGAATCGCCAGAATTTTAAAAATTCCAGACGTTATACTCCCTTGTAGCAATATTGCTTGTCGAGACTAAAAAGAAAAAATATATATTAGATTCCTTGAAAAATAATTGTAGTAAATTCTTATTTTCATGCTTCTCTGCCTATGAGGTACATTTTCTACATTTACGTTTGAGATCTTTTCATTTCAAATAAATCACAGCATTTCAAGTTGGATTTGGGTGGTTTCTGGAAACGCAAATAGGCATAATGTAGGATTCTTATCTTGGTGAAACCAGTTCACACTCTTAAAGAAAACAGTGGATAGAGAAAAGATTACCGAAAAGATGAGTAAAGTGCTGTGAGTTCTTAAAGACTATTTCATTGGGTGAATTAGAGGTTCCTTTCAAATAGTAATAACATTGGTTGAAACATAAATGACTAACCATTAGACTGGACTCTTTTGACAGTCATACTGAAGTCATAATTCCAATTCCCCTTCAGATATTTGAACCGAATCCAGAGTGAATTGGTCAGGGAAATGACTGTATTGGGATGATCAGTTCCACTGAATCCAGCTAGCTTGGTATAAGACATACCGTAGAGATCATCACCAGGTACAGTGCCATCACCAAACTCAAGTACAGAGTAGAGTGGACGTAGATGAAAGCTTCTGAAGATGACCTGAATAAAATGATAACAGGAGTCTATAAGCGTTACCAAAAGAGTGGTGGGTATGATGCGGATCCAGAGCTTTGAAACAGAAGCAAAGCTGTTGGGTCACAGCATGTAGTAATACAGTAATACAGTACTGCGTGAACCCCATTAGATTTAGCCAAATATGTTGGGGGGGGGGGGGGTCCGAGTTTACATGTATAGAAATAGCATAAATCCAAAACGACACATGGTCTCTCATAAATTCATAGTTTTTTTTTTCCTGCGTATTCTTGTGCTTATTTATGTCATTAACTTTCAATAATTGGTGATAACGGTGTCTTTAAGAAGTCAGCTTCATGCTTTTTGGATGGGAGAGGCAGCTTAATAAGAAAACGTGTCGACTGATTGTACATGAATAATAAGCTCACAATGGCTGGCAAAATTTCAGTTCCATTATCGGGGGCGGTGGTGTAGCGTTGGTTTAGCCATTGATGGGGCATTGGTGTTATTGGGGTCACTGGAAATATAAGGTAGATGGAAAGTGAAACGTGACCTCTTCCTCCCTCCTAACCCACGCCAATGATTTACGGAGAGACGGTCAACTACCTCTCAACCCCTTCATTTCTTTGGCTACGCTTATCCAGATGGACATACCAATTGGGGCTTGAGGTGTCATTATGAGTGAAGTGCAATTCATGGATAGTCACTTTCTGTTTTATTCATATTTGTTAATGCGAAAGGAAGGGTATATGAATTTCATCTATCAGAAAAGTATGCAGGCAGTTGTTATCTGAGTCACCGAATCTGATTTAGCATACTTCAATAGCTAGGAATTTTGCCCAATTGTACTACCAAGAGTTTCAGTTTCTAAAAAAAAAAAAAAATCGACAACACAAAAAAAATAGCCTATAGCAATGACAAATAACAAGAACGGTGGACAAAACCGTCCCAAGTTTTGTCATTATTCTTGTGTTTTGTTGTTATTCATACATTAGGCGCATGGGCCGCGGAGCCTGGGGGGGGGGGGGCTGTGGGGGGCTGCAGCCCCCTTTTTTTGAGTAGACACGTACAAAAAATATCGGAAAAAATGGTCGAAAATTTTCATTAATGAGTGAAATCAGATCAGCCCCCCCCCCCTTTCAAAAACGCTCCGCCGGCCCCTGAGGCGTCATTTAAAAAATGTCAACGGTAATACGAAAATATGGTGGCTCTGAAGGGACAAAGGATTGACGTAAATATATGCAACATTTTTTTTTTCGTCTTTTACGTCAAAAACGTGAAAATCAGAAAAATTGACGTATAATTATGCAACAATTTATTTGTCTTTCACGTCGAATACGTGAATATAATTTTTCTTTTTTTCATTTTTCTGTACTCAATGGCCCTGAAGAGACACGCAGACGCAAACACTTGACATACATTGTTTGATATTCCCGTTGAGTCTCACCTGTAAGCGCATGCTCTCATCAGTACTGATGGTCCATGTCCAAGACAGGACTTCACTATTGGGTTCAGAGCCATCTAAGGTAGCTGATACATCATCATCATAGGAGATATGATGGGTTGGGTTACTCCCACTCAGATTCACTTCTAAAGGAACAGTATGAATAAAAGCAAAGTAAGGAGTGATTTTATAATCATCTATAATTTCATTTTCATACACTCAGTAAAAAAGAAAGTAGACACTCTTTCTTGTTCAAAATATTCATATAAACCGTCAATAACACATAATGAAAATAATAATATATCAAATTAAAGAAAAAATGAATACTCTACCAATATTAATTAAGATCAAGTTTTGAACTTTCAAGATTGGATGGCACATTCATTAAAGCGTTAGAATGTCTGATTAAGAAAATTGCAAAAATAGAGCAAGTAGCCGTTCAAATGTTGATGAGCAATTCCATCATTAAAAATTAAAACAAAACTAAAATCATGAGAAACACTTGAATTTGTTGTAGAGCTTGTCAAAACCATGCAGTCCTGAGACTGCAGTTGTCATCCATAACTAAATCCTGCTCATTGTTTTTAATTTTGTTTGTTTCTGTTGTTGAACAAGAATGTCTTACAGATGCACATAGCAGAGATCGATGGTAGTAGGGGTACATTATATATTTATATAGATGTCAGCCATTTTCGTTATGCATAGCCGGGACTTACGTACCAAAATATTTAAGACTATGTATGGAGTCCTTGTCGGATGACAGACTGGACGACGACCTGAGGGGCTAGTGGCGGACTGGACGTCGAGCCAAGCCAGACTCCGCTTATAGTCCGTTGTCAAATGGTCAAGAAATAGTCTTTTTGGAAATTTTGTAAGGATTTTTTTGAAACATACATTTTTAGAATGATAAAGTCATGAATAAAACTATAAACGTTGTTTCCAAACTTTAGAATGGGTCTAAAGTTACTTTTCAGGTATTTTTTTTAAATGCTGATTTTGGTCAAATTTATGATTTTATTAATAATTATCTAAAAAATACTCTTAACTGCAATAGGGATAGGAGTTCCAAATTTTTCTATAGAAATGATATTGGACATGACTTTCATGAAAAAAAATCATGCAGAAAAATATATAATTATAGCAAATATAGGCTTTTATTCATATATTATTTTATACGCCTTCTGCGATAATTATGAAACATTATCTTCTGCTCTGTTGTCTTCTGTTCTATTGACTGTTTCCGACAGTGTTGAACTTAATCAAAGCGTATATTAGTGGTAAATAAACCGTCAGTGGCATAATTCATTATATTGTATCCTTTGAAAATGTGTTGGCACATGGAGTGACAGTCAAACTCAACAGTGGTATAAAAAAAAAAGATATCAACAGAATTAGAATAGTGATATGCAAAACAATCAGCACTGTACAACGAACAACGCTCGTCTTGACAGTTGCCTCTCTTTTAGTATTGTCTCCCCTTTTCTTTGTATTCTTTCTCTGCATGAATGGTTTCCAAAATTATAATTTATCATAATGTTATCTGACATTCCATGCTTAAATCTGCCCTTTCCATTAACGTAAAGTATTTGCCCTTTGGCATGCAACAACAAAATCATAAACTTCCATTCATTCAAAAAGATCAAGAGGAGATACTTTGAGCTAAACATCAATGCAAGTTATGAAGTATAACATCAGCTCCTCCATTCTTGGATCTCACATTCAAGATTAGAAAGATAATCTCTTTCGAATCTCATAAAGCTGAGAAATTTACCATTCCTACACAAGTGATGGTATTCAAATGTGTCAATTTTCTTGTAAAGCAAACTGAGATATCATTATGATGTTTCTTCTTCTTCTCCTCCTCCTTCTTCTATTTCCCTTCTTCATTTTCCTCTTTCCTTTCTCTTAATCCCCTTTTTTAAAATTCAAGCTATGTCATTTACAGAACGAATTAAATATTCTCCAGTGTAGATAGATAATAATAATAATAATAGTGGCTTCTTGTATAGCGCTCATGTCCATCACGTTGTGACGCACCTGGCCCTCCAACATTATCATCCCGGTCATAGCATGGCGGCCAAATATGTAGCGCTCTGGTAAACATGCACTTCCAAATGTATTCTACCTGGTACAAATAAAAACACCTTCAAAATGTTTCGTATGATATTTAGCAAATTTTGTCTGACACCCCACTCTCAATGCGCATGATCGAGTACCGTTACCTTACCAAGCGTTAATACTTTATCATATTGATAATATTTTCCTATTCAAAAGTTTAGTTTTTAGAGAGAGTTGGATGTTAATTTTAGATGTACTGTCATAATGATTATGAGATGATTGAAGCCCAAAATGAAACACGCTTAAAAACAAATCAGGGGGGCGTTTCATGAAAGGACTTGTCAGATATTTTATCCGACAAATTTGCTCTCAGCCAATCAGATGCAAGGATTTCAGTAGCTTATAACAGTTGTCGGATAAAATATCCGACAACTTCCTTTCATGAGACGCTCCCCTGGTAGGTATTACTATATATTTTTCTAATATAAACCTATTCTATACAAATGAAATAAGTCAAATATTTCAATCACAGTGAATAGAGTGGAGTTGAAAACACATTATTTATTTCACAGCTTCATGAGAATCTGCAAGAATTAATGAGAGTGGTATGAAGTCCATGAATGCAGGAGCTGATGCTAATAAGCTACAGCTTAAGAGACCGACAGCCCACCAGGTCTCCGACCCGTGCCTCCTGACAGTGTTTTGTTTGTTTGTTGTTTGTTTGTTTGTTTGTTTTTGTTTTTGTTTGTTTGTTGTTTTTTAGGGTTCACTAGACGGATGGCCAATACGAGACGAAATTTTCCCTTTCATGTAGGCATATTTCTTTGTGGGTTGTCAGTCTCGTTGGCTGTCGGTCTAGTGAACCGTTTGTTAATATCGATCCCGTAGGCTGTCGGTCTACTGAGATGAACCCGATATATAAGGCCGGTTCTCATTTACAAACATAACGCCAGGATGCAATATCAGAGAAAACTGAGATGAATATTTAGTTTTTTAACACCAATGTGAAAATGGGCATACTGTGCAATGGTGCGCAAGAGATTGGTAGAAGCCAAGTAGATAGAAATAAAGAGGAAAGTGTACGCTGACAGAAAAACAAATACTCTGAGAATGTTTTTTTTTTTCTAAACTATGAAGAAGAGAGTTGTTGATGTAAGACATGGATCGTGTTGCATATCACTCTGCTAGTGATTCTTTTTGCATGTAACTTTGGATTTTTACTGTCACTCAATGTGCCAACATAATATATTTTAAAGTAAATAACATAATGAATATCATATTACAATTATTATAATATATTATATCATATACTATTATATTATACTATATCATATTACGTTATATTACATGTGTATGTTAGAATATGGTTGAAAAAACAATAGAATGCACAAGAAATAAAGTCACTTTTAATGACTTTTGTTTTTCAGTCTACTAACTTTCCTAACGACTATCATCACTGGACAACTACCCCCGCCCTCCCCCGGATAACTACCCCATGAATTAATTACCAAGTGCAATTATTTAGCTGTATTGTAACCTGCTGATCAATAATATTATATCAAACCACATGGACTTGCTGTTCTAATATTTCGACAAGCATGAGCAACCTAAATGAATGTATTTTAAAGTATAACAAGTGATGACATACTCGACTTGGCCCAAAGAAGTTTTAGGGTACTCCAATTAGGCTACTCCATTATGATTAAAAACAAAACAAACACTTCCCTTTTCCACAGAGTTCTTTATTTAAAAACAACAACAACAACAACAGATTCAACAAATACAAATAATCATTGTAATCAGGATCGTACAATAGAATGATTAAACAATGGACATCATGGCCCAAACTTAAGGGCCAAGAAAAATTATTTTAAAAATGCTTTTCAATATGTATGATATAAACAATACATAGTGAATTGGTAATCATTTCATGTTGTCAAGCTGCCAACATTCTCAAAATTTCTTCAGTAATTTACTTTTCTTTAAAAACATTTTTCCATTTCATCGTAAC